>OX352471.1:22485686-22731903 GCA_947093115.1 Brenthis daphne | reverse complement strand
TGTATTTGGTATTTTCTGAAGGGTTAATATTATTATATGGGTGGGAGGGCGCGGCTCGCCCGCGCTTTTGGCCCGAGCCCCAACAAGAGATTTGCTATAACGACTGCAGGCGATTCGAGCTCATTATTTATATTCGCATATAGTTTATATGTAGTAGGGGGGCCGGTATTCTCGACATTATTATGAAATTTTAATATGTTGACTTTACTTATTGAATTTTTTGAACTTCGGTAATTGTTCTGTAGGTTTAGCGTATGTTATTATGTCGAACGGTTCATCACACAACACAAGTACGTGTCGCATTATATATTAACTATTGAAAGCAATATTTTAGTATTATAAAGCTACATATAATATTAGTTAACCAACTGTGAGACCGTAGTGACCGGTGTTTAGGTTATCATCATTATCATCTATCATGTATTGCACCGTCGCGTCGCGTGGCGTCAATCTCGTTCGTTCGAAGCGCGGGCATACCGTTAGACATAATTTCATTGAGATGTGGTATAAATACTATTTAAATATTAATAAGTCGATGTAGTCCGTGGTTAAAGGTAGTGTCGTCGTTACCTAACAGAGTTAATTCGAGTTACATTTTTCGGAGAAATACTTAAAATATCCGTGGATATAATGGCATTTTAGATCAGACGTTTGAATATTTCGCTGTTTAATAAGTATCGCCGTACGGTCGCGCCCGCCAGCTCCGGCCGTTGTGTATTATAGAGATACGCTGTTCATATTGCATAATCGCACTCTGAATCGTTAGTTACGAATTTTTTAGGGAAAAATATTTATTGGTGCAATATATTTTTATCGGAATCCTGAGGTATAAATATGTGTGGCGGTAGCTCGGTTAATCGATTTATAGAGGTGTTGCAAGGAATTTAGAATTATTGCTGTATTATTTATATATTTGTCGGTTTGCGGGAAATTAATGGAATAACACTGTCATGGGGCAGGTTCGACCGCGACCCCCGACTGGCGCAGAGCGATCGCACCTATATTAATATTAAGTTTGTCGTTTAAACAGATCAGTATTTTAATATTTGAGTGACATTCCAGGTTCTGTACCGAGATGTTTGCGAACGATTTAGTTCGGAATGAAACGATTAAGCTCCCTTTAGCTCTCTTTCAAGTAGCGGAAATGCAAATGGTGCATGTAATATAGAGTTCACGATATATTTACTTAATTTATTGTCAGTTCGAAGTGTCAAAAAAGTTGTTATTCAGTAGATATGCTGTTATCATTGTGAAGTGAAATGTTTCACGATGTTCCTTATATTTTTATCTTATAAAATAGTGTGTGAATGTTAATTTTGCTTTTGTATTCAATTTTCATACTTGTCAGAATTGTGTTTTTTTTATAAATACATCTGATTTATCATAAGTTTTTATGATTTTTCTTTCCTTGCTCGATGTACCTTATTGCTTTTTATCTCATTGTTATATGCATTCAAATTATAACATTGAGTAATATATTTGAATCATTTTCTTACAATCGGCATCCGCTTTTAGTGTCGCATAGTGCTTCGTGTTTTTATGTATTTTTATATTTTGTTTAGTATCTGTTCGCATTTAAGGTACTTAATTTTGGCCACTGTTTTTCTCACTCCATAGAATATATATTTTTGTTCTATAGAGAAATTATATAATATACTATGCAAAATGGGGTAAAATTAGTAAAACATTCAGTGCGCTCTTATCCATACTGTTTACAACTCATGAAATGCAGTTACCAAATAAAAATTAAGTACATATAAAATTCTGTTCTTGTGATTCCCTTAATATAGAAAATTAGATGGCACTTAGTGCAGTGAGTAATTAATATTGTTTATACATACTAAAATGCATGTAATGCTACTTCTATTTATTGCCATTGCCTAAAACACTATTGTTTTTCGTATTTACAAATAAAAAACCTTCAAGTAATTAAGACATACATTATTAAAATAAATATTTTTAGTAAACATTTATTTTAAAGAAAGTATACACTTTGAAATATAAACCAGTTTCTATTGTACTCTTTGAGTCTTACTCCTTAGGCTTCTTATAAAAAAATTTAATGTAGAATTTTCATAGTGATTTATAAATAAATTCTTGACATTGATCTGATGTTTGCATAACTATATGAAATCCAAATATTGTAGATAATTTTGCACGACGTTAGGTACTGACAGTCAGTGCAACTTTGTATAAGAATGCTGAAATTGTCAATTTTTAAATATGTAGCAAATAAAAAATTTTGACGAGTCTCGCATTAAATATATAATTGTAAGTTTAAAAATAACATTTGTTGTAAAATGTATTATGGATTATTTTGAATGCCAACAGAAATAAAATAATTTTAACCTGCCCATATGTCTAATATTATTTTTTGGTATAAAATACCTCGACACATGGAATATAAAATTACTTAGTTTATGTAATGAATACAACGAAAAGTTTTTTTTAATATATATATTAACAAAAAATAACAAAATTCATTTAACAAATGAATAACTAAAGCTATTTTCGAGATCTATTTAGGAAATGTCAAAACATTTACAATTAATGAAATAAATTATATAATTTCATACTAGGTTTATAATTCTGGTATTAAAATGTGTATATTAAAAATTATACTGTATTTGCATACTCGATGCAAGAATGTTGTAAACAACAAGGATGCCTTTTCAACCGACTTCAAAAAGGAGGAGGTTCTCAATTCGACTGTATTTTTTTTTTTTTTTTTTATGTTTGTTACCTCAGAACTTCGTCATTTATTAACCGATTTGGACAATTTTTTTTTTTGTTTGAAAGGGTATACTTCCAGATTGGTCCCATTTAAATTTCAAAAAAAAATACCACCCCTAAGGGTGGAAAAATAGCTAATAATGAATTTAACCTACTTCTAATTGTCATATTGACTTGAAACTTTGCAAGTGTTTCTATTTCCGTTGATAGTACAGAGGTTCGGTATTGTTGACCTGATCTGATGGTAAGGCCAGAAGGCGGATAGGTGGAACTCTTCAACGATAAATAGTAGATACTTCGAGTTTGGGCTTATTTTGTTTGGTTTGACAAGCCTAACACTTTAGAATTCTTACTTTGCTACTACTGTCTACACTAAAAAGGGAAAAATAAAAACTTTTTAACAAAAAAATAAAAACCGACTTCAAACAAAAGCACTAAAAAGTAAAAAATAACTGATTGGTAGTTTTCATTTACTATACATACCTAATCAAATATTTTCGAAGTCGGTGTGCTTTGCTTTGTATGGGCTGGCACCGATTTCAAAAATATTTGATTAGGTATGTATTTAATAGGTGGGCTTTAATTACTTAGCCAAAGCACACCGAATTCGAAGATATTTGATTAGGTATGTATAGTAAATGAAAACTACCAATCAGTTATTTTTTACTTTTTAGTGCTTTTGTTTGAAGTCGGTTTTTATAAGCTAATGTTATTAACATCAACTCAATAAATCTGATCTGAATAGACTGAACTATCATAATTAAATGTAAACAATCTTTTAAATCTTAGTACATGTAGGCGGCTGTAGCCTTTTTGTATAAAAAAAGCTTTTCACACTAAACTAACAGATGTTAATATAACAATAATTGTTCAAATTGGATTTCAAACATTTAAATGAATGTTTTTTTGGTTTTCTTCTGAAGAATGGAGGCTTCAAAAACCATAATTATATCGTAATTTAAATATGACTAATGTTTTTGATACATTATTTGCTTGCAATATCATATCTATACATATAATAAAATTGTAACTAAGTCGAATCTGTGCATTACATATTTTTTGGAAAATCTAATTGAAATAGACATTATTGATACAGAGTCCGAATCTATAGTTTTTAGAATTTTTGTCTGTCTGTCTATCTGTTACCGCATCCCGAGAAAACCACTGGGACAGATTGTGATGAAATTTGGTATGATGATAGCTGGTTATCCGGGTTAACATATAGGATACTTTTTGCCGCAGGAAAATATAATAATAATAAATAAATAAATATGTTGGGACATTAACACACAGCGCCATCTAGTCCCATGGTAAGCTACGAGGCTTGTGTTATGGATACCAGATAGTTGATACACTACACATATATAACTTTTAAATACGTACATATTATAAATATAAACAACCATGACTGGAGTACAAACCTTCGTGCTCATCACATAAATGAATGCCCCCAGCGGGACTCGAACCCGCGACCGCTGGTACAGCAAGTAGAATCACTACAAATTGAGCCAATCATCTCGTCGCATAATATGTATCTCATTTCTGAGAAAAAATACAAAAACTGCAATGTAAGAGAATACTAATATGTAAAACCCAAAAATTTGCTTTTTGGTCATCTGAACATGGGCAGAGCCGCGGGCAGTGTTAGTTTGTTTATAAATTTATTTATAAAAAAAACTGACTTCAAAAAAAACCGATTGATAGTTTTTATTTACTAAAGATGGAAATTATATTTTTATTTAATTATTTACCTATTGAAATTTTTGGAAGTTGGTGTGCTTTGATTAGTATCGGCTGGTAAACATAAAAAATACTCAATTGTCGAATTAAGAACCTCTTCCTTTTTTTTCGTCGGTTAAAAATAAGATTACATATTAACAGATAAGCTCCTATCAATACTTTTTAAATAGAATATTAAGCTTGACAACACGATATTATATAGCAAATTTACTTATGATAATTATTTCTAAAAATTACTTAGGAATTTTCATAGAAAATCCCTAATAGAACTTATGTTCTTTTTCAGGTGCAAAACCTTACCTAGCTTTTACAATGCACAAGGTAAGCATGCAACAATCATGGTGTATTCGTTGCTCTTAGCAGTCACTGGCAATAACGAAGGAGCTGGCGGATAGGACTACTTATAATTTTGCTTAATATAAGGTGATTTTAAGAGCATTTTCGAATCTAATTCTTTCCGTGACTAACTATTGTGACAAAAAAATTAAAGTGACTAATCAATATAACTACCATGGGGAGTTGTTATGTTTTCCCAAGTTTTATTAAACCTTGTGTTCAACAATGGAATCGACCCATTCCCATCAGTACATTTTAAACAAAAAAAAATCTGATAAGTATTTACCAAAAAAAACATCTTTACTATAAGATTTTAAAACCATACATACACTCGAAAATGATAACCGTCCTGGCGCTGTCGGGTAATTACTTCACCACCTCCATAATCATACAAGTTACCATTAAAAAATAACAATAATTATATGAAATTTTAATTAAATTGTCAGAAAATCGCTAGAACGCGATATCGTCAATCCTAAAAGCATCGAAAATAACCCACGTAAGTCGTGTTTATATACTTATACTAGCTGACCCGACAGACGTTGTCCTGTCTACACGTCTTTAATTTGAAAATTTCAAACTTTTTTAATAAGCTAAAACATTCTGGACCATTTTGATGAAAATTATTATTCAAATTGTGAATGTAAACCATTCTCAGACCCCCTTGAACACACACAAAAAATTTCATCAAAATCGGTCCAGTCGTTTGAGAGAAGTTCAGTGACATACACACTCACAGAAGAATTATATATATAAAGATAACAGTACAAACTTTCCTAATCTCCTTAATATCTAACATTTACAATAATCAAATATTGTGATTCTTATGGTCAAGATTGAAAAAAATATATATTCAGGTTTTTGTCTTTGTAATAATGCAGAGGGAAGAAGAACATCTGATAACCAAATTTTTTTAAAACACGTAAATATAAAAAACACTGAAATTGAGAACCTCCTTTTTTGTAGTTGACTAATGACATTTACCAACAAACATTATCAGTATTTTCAACCGACTTCAAAAAGGAGGAGGTTCTCAATTCGACTGTGTTTTTTTTTTTTTTTATGTTTGTTACCTCAGAACTCCGTCATTTATTAACCGATTTGGACAATTTTTGTTTTGTTTGAAAGGGTATACTTCCAGATTGGTCCCATTTAAATTTCAAAAAAAAATACCACCCCTAAGGGTGGAAAAACAACTAATGATGAATTTAACCTACTTCTAATTGTCATATTTACTTGAAACTTTGCAAGTATTTCTATTTCCGTTGATAGTACATTGGTTCGGTGTTGTTGACCTGATCCGATGGCAAGGCCAGAAGGTGGATAGGTGGAACTCTTCAACGGCTAATAGTAGATACTTTGAGTTTGGGCTTATTTTGTTTGATTTGACAAGCCTAACACGTTAGAATCCTTACTTTGCTACTACTGTCTACACTAAAAAGGGAAAAATAAAAACTTTTTAACAAAAAAATAAAAACCGACTTCAAACAAAAGCACTAAAAAGTAAAAAATAACTGATTGGTAGTTTTCATTTACTATACATACCTAATCAAATATTTTCGAAGTCGGTGTGCTTTGGCTAAGTAATTAAAGCCTACCTATTAAATACATACCTAATCAAATATTTTCGAAATCGGTGCCAGCCCATACAAAGCAAAGCACACCGACTTCGAAAATATTTGATTAGGTATGTATAGTAAATGAAAACTACCAATCAGTTATTTTTTACTTTTTAGTGCTTTTGTTTGAAGTCGGTTTTTATTTTTTTGTTAAAAAGTTTTTTATATTATTATATTCATAATTTTTTTTAAATCTCTTCTTTAGCCTAATTTGAACATTGTGTTTTAAATTTTTACTATACAAATTCATGTACAACTCTCATAATTACAAATGCTGAACATTTTATTTTTATACAATATACTACAAAAAACTTTTATTTTACAGCAGTAAATGAATAAATAAAATGATGCCTAGATTTACAAAAAACACTATCTTAATGATTTCATAAATAATTTATCCTTTTTACAATTTCAAAGTATATGTTGAAGAGACACATGTATGTATGTCATATATTATGTAGAAATTAGTATCTAACAAATTATGCAAAAAGTACAAATAATCTATAGAGATAAACAAAATTGAAGTGTCTGTAATATCAAAATAAGAGCTATTTACTAAATGCATATGAAATTATATACGGTACTTATAAGAATAACACTATTTTTAACATTTTTGTCTGTCTGTTGGTTCCGGCTAATCTCCGAAACGGCTGGACATTAGGATTCTGCTAAAAATATTAAAAAGTACCTAGGGACACACCAAAAGCAAGCAAGGGTAAGTAGTTGATACTAAATTAGCATTGCATATTTCTTTACCTCCGCTTAAAAGAGAGACTATAAAATCAAAATAAATGAACCGGTTTCATTTGTTTGTCTTATACATTTTTAATTACGGTAAAAATCTATAGAAATATAAAAGCCACCATAAAGTGGTATAGATAAAGCTTCAAGTCTCACAATTAATTGATTCAAATGAAAATGATTTTTCAATCATCAACATCAAGTTCCAGTTCAATGTCTGCAAGATTTATTTTCCTGAGAGTATTTATGATCATGTATCTAGAAAACATGATGTACAAATACCTAAACCAAACCATTTGACTTTTATGTTGCTTCATAGCTCGTGTGATTCGGCGACTTTCTGTCCAACGCAGGAAATATCTAAATGTAAAAAGTTATTAATTCAATATAAGTTTTACTAGTTAATATTTCTACTAAAAATATAAAAAAAATCCAGATTACCTTTTGGAAGACAATACAAAACTTAAGGGTAGATCTAAGAAACCCAGATATTTTCTCAATATATTTACTGAATCCAATGTGTAGACTGCACACTCTGAAACCAATGTTATTGATTTCATTATTTTTAGACTTGCAACGAATATTCGGCTACTTTTATGCTATTCGGCCGAATACTTCAGTAATATTTTTTACTGTAATCAGAACATAATAGGGAATATGCGTGTGATTAAAGAAAGGTGAAATATTTTTTTATCATCTTTATTGGGTTTGAATTAGGCCTGTATTAATATTTTTTAATGTAATTTCTTTTTGATTAAGAAAATAATTATAAAAAGGTACAAAAACACGTGGGAAATTCAAAGTACATAGTTGAAATGCAACGCACATTGGTCAGACCAAACATGCCCTCAAAGTATTATCCTATCAGAGTGATTAGCGATTTTGTCGCTTACAAATTGTCATTTCCGTGCATATCGTACTGTGACGTCACGCGCGAAATGGCGACAATTTAAAGTATCCGAATATAATATAATGGTATGTTATTTAAAAAAATATTTTATACTAAATTTAAATTTTTTGGAGCTAGATATATTGTTTTTTTTTACAATTATTTATTGATGTAAGCTGTTTCATATTCATATTCAAAATTCATACATATTCCCTTTTGGTAAAATGAATTTATATTGATTCATTTTATAAAAATATATTTTTCTTATTACAAAAATTAAAAAAACTATAAAATAAATGTCTATGCACTTGTATTATCATTATTAAAATTTAGAAATGAAAGATTATGATGCAGAAATACTATAATTATACATATAATTTTCTGCATTTTCAGGCAGTAGTTTACTCCTAGACAATCCCCGATTCAGAGAAAAGACGCTCTGAATAAATGCTACTTCCTGGCTCCAAACAAGAAACAAACACATAGATACAAGTTTTCCCCTCACACGCTCACCGAATACTTTTGCCTAATATTCCGTTATTCCAGAAAGCCCACCGAATATTCAGTATTAAGCGTATGGCCGAATATACTATTTGTTGCAAGTCTAATTATTTTCCAAATAAATTCTATTCATCTCTTACAATTGGTTGGGTATTTGTTTAATTTAATTTTTAGTATTTTTATATAATATTTATATAAGATCTTAACTTACTTTGTGGCATGTTTTTTTCAACAAACATATAAGCAACTGCATAAAAGACAGCTGAATGGTTAGGATGTGAGGAAACACCTCCCCTGTCAAATGTGACTAAGGTATCTATGTCTAAGGCTTCTAACTGATGTTGTATAAGCTTCGCTATTACAGGAACTGGCCATTGTTCCTTTGGATTATCTTGTAATCTTGTATCGGAAATGAGACATATGTTGCTATCAGGCACTCCAAGTGTATAACAAGCTTGCCACAGTTCTTTTCTCCTCTCATTGCCTTTTCCTTCATAATTACCTATAATGAAGTTTTATATTTTATTATGATTATGAAAATCTGCTGCATAAAATTACTAAATAAAAATAAAATAGCTTTTGCTGTGTTGCTTAAATATTATGTATAGAATGTTGTAAATTGTAACCAATTTTGATACTAGATTATCTACACATAGAAGATTATTACCATTAGATAAACAAAGTAAATAAACTTCAGTTCCTTGTTCGCACAATCTGAAAATTGTAGGACCAAAAAACATGCACTCATCGTCAGGATGTGCTACCACTAATAGGACTCTCTTAGCTCCAAGAGCTCCTCGAGTCCGAGTTGGCAATTTCCTCGCATAACGACGATACACAATGCAACACACGCACAAGTAACCAATTAGCCACACACCGATATATAATATAAAATTTCTTATATAAATTAAGGTTTCTGCGACAAAATGAATGTAAAAATCATAAACTAATCTATGTGTTGACTCAATAAATAGCATTTCTGACTAGAACGTTATATTCTTTAGTTGAATTTGGTTATGTTACACTATTGATTCATTTATCAATAATAATAAGTAACATATATTCCAAATTATATCAAAGGCTTATAATCTAAGAATTGCATTTTAGGGAAAACATATTTTTCATTTTAATTTAATAACTTTATCAGTCATCTGTAATAGTCTGTGGCACACATAGATTATAGACCAGGAACAACAAGATCACAGACTTTTATTTGTCATCCATGATCACAGACCAGCAACAATAAAACCAAGTCTGTGGTATATTGTGTTTTGACCAGAGACGAGGTAGAGATCATTTTGACAAAGTACTGTGAGTGTGGAGGACGGAGGTAGACATAAGGAAAACTGAGTATGAAAAAAGTCCGTCAAAATGCGTTAAATTAGGCCCTTCTCCCATTACGAAACACGTAGGATACAATACTTAAGTCGCTTAATAGCTGAATACTTGTTGGCAACTTGATGTTCGCACATAACGCTACTGAAAAATCACAAAATGTATCATTGGTTTTGTGTTTTTTTAATGGACGGACAATTTTTTTCGAAATGCGTAGAAGACGCGACGCGCAGACGACCGGTACGGCGGGTCGCGCGCGATCTATCGTCGCTGACGCGTGCGGTACCGGTAGCGTAGTGTGCGAGCACCGATACAAATGTATATGCGATATTCCGCGGCGATTAGTCTTCGTGACCTCGCAGTCGCAAGATACTAGAGTCGCCTGGGGGCTGAGCGTATGGTAATGGGAGAAGGACCTTAGGGTAGCACCGGGTCGTAGAAACGTGGAAGGACGTATTCCTTATATGATGTAGGCATCCGATAAGAAATAATTTTTCAAAATTCATCTTCTAAGTGGGTAAAATAGGGGAATTAAGATTGTATAAAACTGTCATTCTTCTATTCTATTCTTTTGTTTAGTGGCTTCCAGGAGTGCCAATTGGGCACAAAATACTTCGCCAATGTCGCGTAGAATGGAGAAAACACGTTATATTAAGAAGGACTGGTAAAAGAGAGAAAAAAACATCACTAGATCTGATTACGTGTTGAAACGGAGCAATTCGTTGTAAAATCAGGATCTACAACAGACAACACAATATATATAAAAACACTAAGAAAAAAATAAATACAGGTTGTTAGTAGTGATAATAATCTAATTATAACTACATTTTAATTTTATTAATTTTAATATATGTACACAGAAATCTACATAGTGGACTAAACACAAACATTAACAAACAATTAACATTAATGGGGCGAGGGACTTTAGAAGGAAGAATGTCATAGAGAGGGTGGAGGAGTTTAGGACAGCTGAAAAGAATATGGGAAGGGGAGCCTTCGTCAAGGCCACATTCACACAAGGAGTGGTCCCTGACTCTAATCTTAGCCAAGTGTACAGGAGTACTTGCATGCCCAAGACGTAGACGACAAATTGTAGATACAACCCAACGTTCCGCCAGTTTGTAGCAAAAGAACCAGGGGCGTCTTGGAATCTCTGGCTGAATAGCAGCATAGTGCTTACCTTTAAAAGATTTTGAGGAGTTCCAGTTATCTTTCCACGATTTGTCCAAGTACTTTTTTGCAAGATATAACAAATCCTGCGCCGAATTTGAGAAATGCTCTAATGAGCCACACTGTATGGCAGATTTGGCACAAGAATCTGCTGTTTCGTTACCAGGAATTCCGGAGTGACCCGGAACCCAAACTAGTGAGATCGCTAAGCCCTTTTGATCACATGAGTGCAGAGCTTCACGAATCCTTAGAGTTATGGAACATCTTAATTTACTATGAAAGGGGTTCTCCTTAATAGCCATTAAGCAGCTTAATGCGTCAGTAAAAATAACAGTCTGTTTATAGTTATGGGAGCGGGTAAACAGGATTGCTTCTAACAAAGCAACAGCCTCGCCTGTAAACACCGATGATTCGGGAGGACACTTAAATAGCAACATAATTTTGAATTTTGGAATCCAACAAGCTGCACCAACACAGCCATCCTGAGATAGTTTTGCCGCATCGGTAAAGATCAGGAGATGATTCGACCAGTTTTGATGAACCATTGCTTGGAATTTTGTGTTGGTGTCAGGTGCTCCCTTAGTCAGACCAAGATCTGTGATTATAGAAGGAGCCATGGCTAGAGCATCATAGGGAGTACAAAAGATAGGATTAGAGGGGAAACAAGACATGGGATGTGGAAGTTTAGTGAATTTAAGGAAACTGTCCAGTAAAAAGGATAATGGTTTATTTGAAGGGCTTAGTTCAGCCAACTGCCGCAGCTTCGGCCACAAGGGATGGGAAGATAACTGTAATGACTTGCAAACATAGCGGTCGGACAGATACTGCCGACGGATAGGTAAAGGAGGATCGACACATTCAACCTGAAGGGCGTTGGTAGGAGAAGACCTCATTGCACCTAAAATTAATCTTAGGCACTTATACTGTATTTTATTTAGCTTCTCTGAAGCTACTTTATTAAAGGGGTCTAGAACAAATAGGCCGTAGTCTATATGACTACGTATGACAGAATTGTACAGTAGTTTTTGAGTATATAGGTGTGCACCCCACCACACTCCCGACACCGCTCGAAGAGCATTGATGCCTTTTTCACATTTTCTGCTGATATACTCCGCGTGGGCAATTCCATTCAGTCGTTTATCGATTATTATGCCTAAAAATTTTATGTACTCAGCTAGATTAATACGTTGATCCTCATAGCATAACTCAAAATTTGGAACAGATTGTTTTTTTGTAAACGCAACAGCTTGACATTTTGACACCGATAATGACAAGCCATGTTCATTGAGCCACTGGCCTAAATAGTGCAAAGCAGAGTTTAACCGCAAACTAATGTCCTCCATCGATTTTGAACTAAAATAGATAACAATATCATCAGCATATTGAAGGATGTTACAAAAACTATTAACAGACAATTCGAGGTCATGTGTGTAAATGCTGTACAGCAAAGGACTGAGGACCGAGCCTTGAGGTAAACCCTTCCAGACAAGTCTGGGCGGCAGTGTAAGTAATCGATGTCTTACAGATACAGTTCTACCGGTCAGCAGATTACATATAAAATGTACCAACCTCGGCGGTATACTCAGCTGTTGCATTTTCTGCCTGAGCAAACGGAAGAAGGACATTGTCATATGCAGAGGCGATATCTAGAAAGACACCAACCAAGTACTCTCCCTTTGCATAGGCAAGTCGAATGTCTGTCGTTAGGATGCTGAGACTATCTATAGTACTTAGACCCTTTCTAAAGCCAAACTGAAAGGGTGCTAAGATGTTTCTGCTTTCCACTATCCATTCCAGTCGATTTTTTAAAATGCGTTCAGTAATTTTCGATAAGGTAGATGACAATGCAATAGGTCTGTAAGAATTCGGATCAGAAGGGTTTTTACCAGGTTTAAGGATTGGGATTATTATCTGAGATTTCCAGGCTTCCGGGATAATGCCTGACATAAATATTGCATTGATAAGTTTAAGAAAATACAATTTAGATTTCTCATTTAATTTACCAATAAAAGAATATGGTATACCATCTTCACCTGGACTGGTGTCCTTTAAACCGGTTAAGCAATTCTCGAGTTCATCCAGAGAGAAAGGGGAATCCATATGATCCAATGATAAGGGCTGTGCAGATGAAGGAAATAGATCATGATGGGGAACAAATGGAGGAGCTAGCTTGTCTGCAAAGTCATTGAGCCATTCAGAAGGATTGTTGGAGCCTTGATGAGGGATAGCATCAACAGCTCGGCGAAACTTTTTAACTTGTCTCCAAACATAAGAAGACGGGGATCGAGGTTCAAGGGACTCGCAGAATTTGATCCAACCAAGTTTTTTCTTTTTATAAATCACTCTCCGAAATTTGGCATCACTGCGTTGATAATCAAGAAAGTTCTCCATTGTCATACAGATTTTAGAATTTAGAAATATTCTTTAATCTGTTTTAGAAATCGTAATATGGCAATGTCATCCATATATGTAGCAATATACTCTATGGTCATCCATGATGGCAACATTGACTATCGAAATGAATGAATAATAAAACGAAAACAATTTCACTTCGTCCTTAAAAAAAAAATTTGTTTCATGTCCCATTCTGTGAAGTTATAATTAATCGTGATTCGTGCATATAATAAAGTCGTTTCAAAAATAATCTGGACTAAGAAATAAAAATGATTCAGCCTGATTACGCTTCGGCAATGGGCTTGTTAGCTCATCTCAATTCAGATGAGTTAAAGGAAATGCTTAATGATGATACAAAATTTGACTCTATTCTTAAAGATGTGAAACAGGTAAGCATATTACAAAATGGAAACACTAGCACCGACATTGTACTGTAAAAAAAATTGACTTGAAATAGGTATAATTTCTGTATTAAATGAGTCATTAATAACTTACAAGGTATATATCTGGTGTACTTTGTTTGCTTACTTGTTTACATTTTTAGGTTAAAGACTGGGAAACCGAAAAGGAAATGATTATTGCTAGTAATAGATCTCTAGCAGAATTTAATTTGAGTAAGGAACCAGATTTAGAACAACTGAAGGCACAAGTACAAGAGAAGTCTGAAGCAGGAGAAAAACTGTGCACTCGTATACAGGAACTATTAAATGAGTATAGTATGTTATTTTAGAGATTTAAAATTTTAAATTAAATAGTATAAATATAATAGTGCAGTAAAATAAGTAAATGTCAATTTTTGCATAGCTCTCAGTTTAAGTAACATTTCACTTCCAGAATCAAAATCAGCGGGAATATCTCCAGATACAACATTAGCTCTTTTACAAACTGCATCAGCAGAGGCAGAAGAAGAATCCGAGAATATTTCACAAGATTTTCTTTCTGGTAAAATAGATGTAGATAAGTTTCTTGAAGACTTTGAGCCAATTCGCAAAACCATGCACTTACGAAAATTCAAATCTGAAAAAATGGGTGACCTTTTAAGAAGTGGCAGTCAAAGCTCTTATGGTAACGGTTTAGCTAAGCCATATTTACCATATCCGAGTTATGGTCCTCCGCAAGGTGTGACGAATATACCATATCCTGTAGGTCCCCTAAATATGCCAATGCCGGGTATGTATGGAAACCACTTTTAAAAATATTCATCAGGTGATTTTAAAGTTAGGATTACATATAATAATGTTATGATAATTATATACCTGTGTCAGTGATAAAAAACGTACTAGATACACAATCTGCTACAAAAAATGTCCTCACCAAATGAGCACCCATTTAAGCACACTTTTTTTTTATGAAAACCATTTTAAGTATTGCATTTAAGGTTCAATTTATATTGTTGTAAATTTATTTTAACTAGAATAATTACCTGAACAGAATTGGTGACAGTTTTAAGAAAACTTTTACATAGAACTGTGCATCTAGTACTTTTTTAATCGATGACCTGACCAATCATTGGTAAGAAATTGTTTATATTGACATAAACAATTTCTTACCAATGATTTGGTTTAAAATTTTAATTTATGATTTATAATGGCTTAATTTGGTTTTTTTTTATTTTTATGTATGTAGAAATAATGTCATAATCTTTTAAGTGTTTATCAAGAATTATAATTAAAATGTTTTAAATTTAAATTGCATTTTACAAGACTTAAGAAATTTAATTCAAGATTTAAATATAATAATTTGGCCTTTTCTTTAATATTGACATACTTATTTAATCAAGCAACACATATTATGTATTTTTAATTGTCAATTATATTATTAAGTATGCTAATTAAATTTACTTTTAAATTTATACATTTTTAACAGTCCGCTTGATGTTGGTGCTTGTAGAAAAAAATGTGATTTGACATTAGTAAATAATGTTGTAGATTAAATATGAAAAATTAATGCTATAGAAATGTAAATTATGCAACATTTATTTAACTTTTGGCTGCCAACAAAAATATTTTATAGATGCAATAAAATTGGCTAAGGTAAATTTTGGTCTTTTATATTATTTATACTAGCGGCTCACCCTAGGCTCCGAATCGTCCCTAGGTATGTTTTAATGGTTAGAATGGAATAATTTGACCTAGGGTAATGAGTAATACCATAATATATAGCTTATAACCTTAATGAACAGGCCATCTAATACAAAAATAATTTTTCAAAAGATTAGTAGTAGTGTTCAAAGAAATAAACAAACAAACTCTGCCTCTTTATAATATTAGTATAGATTATATTTATATGAACTTTGTATGACAGTTCAATATGAAACATTATACATATGTTTCTGGGCAATTGTGAGGGGTAATTCAGATTTCAGAGATATTTGAGTAATGTTTCTTTTACTAAATTAAAGCCAGGTTACAAATCATGATATGAAAGAAGATAATAATTAAATTGGAAAAAGCATTATGTATGTAACAGAATGCCAAGAGGCACTCTATTGTCTCCGACTCTTCCACAATGAATGTCTTGTGGGGTGTTAAGGTTAACCAGTAAATAAGTAATTTATAACATAAACTATTACTTATTTTCTTAAATGTAATACTTTAAGAAAATTGATTAAGATGTGGCATGCTTATTTTTGCCCTTAAAACCTTTGGTTTTATAATTAGTAATTTGATACAAAATATCGGTACTTTAAAATATTTACAGGTTTATTTTATTTCATATATTTTCTCTAGAAATGATATAGTAAGCAAAAAATGTTTTTTAATTAAAGGTGGCAGCCAATTAGTTAAACTGTTTAATAAGTAATATTACATATGTATTTTTAAATTTTGATTTCTTTGTTTTTGATTTTGAAATTAGATCTAAATCTATCATCATATATGTGTTTAATTAAGACATTTTCATTACTAATATTTTATAGTTAATAGTAAGTAAGAAAAGTAATAATAAGGAATTGTAATTAGCAAAAATAATTTAATAACTGTTATTCATTGGTAAGGTATGTACAATATTTACAGTTAAATATTTATAGAGCTTTAGTCAAAATATTATTACAGAGTTTCTATATAAGATGCACCAAAATCTAATTATTATAATAAATTAAACTACTTTCACAATCTAACATTTTTAACTATTTGATACTTTCTCCGGCTTCTTGGTATTTTTTGAGTACATATTGGGATCTTTTTGTTTCTCAATGATATTTTGATCATAATCAGACTTTCCATAAATAAGAAATCCAGCAAAAAGTGCACAAATTGAAATCATAAAATACATCACCACCTCTTGGTTGACCGATGTCGACTGATCATATATTTTTTGTCTCTTTTTCTGGATAAATTCTTTTTCATATTGAGATTTCTTTAATAAATCGCCATAATGATTTTTAGACCTATAAATTAAATAAAACAAAATAAGTAACTTCATACAAAAAAATCTATGCTTTAGTTTGATTTTCTACTAGAACTACTTAGCAATATTAAGTTAAATATCCTCAGTCTATTCTTTTAAAAAAATAATTAAACATAAGATGAAGAAATTACATACAAAAATATTATACATAAAATGAATTTAAATAATACCAAGTGTCAAAATCATAAATAGGTGTTTTTCCATCCATGGTAGGTACAACATTTCTTGTATGACGTGATTTATAGAATTTAAGAACAGGATCCGTAGGCTCATCATCAGCCTTGTAATCCATGCGGCTTGTATTCTCTCTGCCTACAAGTAGACCTTAAAGAAAAATTATATATTGTATTACTAATTAATTTCATAATACTTTTCGATAAATAAAAAAATGAAAATAATTACCTTTATCATACATTTTTTTTAGTTTAATATTTCCTAAAACTTTATAGGCTTCTGTAATTGCTCTAAATTTTTTGGCAGATTCGTCATCCTGAAATGTACATAATCGTTTTCTAACTTTTCGTGTTTATGTTAAAATTATAGTTTTCTCGTTATTTAAAGTTTTTTCATAAAGAAAAACTATCCTACCTTGGAAGTATCTGGATGGTATAATTTAGATAAGTTATAATATGCAGATTTAATATCACTTTGTGTTGCTTTTGGCGTCACTCCTAGGACATCATAATGACTCGCACATAATCGAGATGTTGTGCCAATTCTGCGTGATATAATTTGAAGCAATTTTTTTGCTTTACTCTGACTTAACATTGTAACTGTAAAGGTTATGTTACTTATTAGTTATTATTATACATATCAACACATATTTTACCATATACTTTTTGAAAAAAAATGAAACAAGACCTCCAGATCAATTATAAAAAGAAATGTGTTATTCAAAATTGTTAAGTTGGGAATTTTACCAAGGAATGTAATTTATTCATGTTTAGATTGATTATGATTATTGATTAATGATTATACAATAAATGTCAATGTCTGAAATGTTAAATGACACTGACAAGTACAACGAAAAGTCTTGACATGCATAACATCTCAACAAAAGTTCGTCTCACGAAAGAAGGTCTTGCGAATTGCGATGGAATGTTGCGGATCTCTATGGTTTTATACTCCTAAAATGGGAAAAATTTTATCGCCCATTTACATTCAGTCTGAGGTTAAGCAATTAATTGTGATATCTCTTGTATACTTTATTTTTTTGCTTCTACTGTGTTCGCATCTTACCTGTGCAATGTATTGTACCTGGAAGTTAGATCAGCTGAAGGAAGAATTGAGAGGGAGAGTTGCATCCTGTGGAAGTCCTGACTGACTGATAAATCAACACACAGCCTAAACTGCTGGTCGTAGAAACGTGAAGTTTGGAGATGTATTCCTTCTACGATACATGCATACGATGAGAAAGAATTTTTCGAAATTCATCCCCCAATTGAGTAAGATGGGGGATTAAACATTGTATGAAACTCTGTAATTCTTAATGTGAAATACACAGAAAGTGGAGTTTAGCTTTAAGATAAAGAATGAGAAATATACTTATTTGATTTTTTCGAAATTCATCCCTTAAAGCGGTAAAAGGGGGTAATAAAGTTTATATGGGCAAAGAATTATTTATGATCAGAATTACTTGAAACTTGGTATTAATGCTCTTTTATACAATTAAATAAACACTTGAATTGGCATTTTTTGAAATTCAATCCCAGAAGGATGTAAAATTGGGAATGAAAGTTTGTATGAAACTATGTAATTGATTTGTAAAAAAAGTACAAAATTTAGAAAAAAAAAATTCATCTGAAGACGATTTAAGAGTTTTAAAATAACTTTCTGTAAAATGTTGTCCACATAGCCTTAAATATAAAGATTGCGATTTCGCCAATTTTCTTCGTTTTATTGCATTAGCCTACTATTTCTTTAGTGTTTACCTTTTGGGAACAAATGATATCCATATTTTTTGCATTCTGCTACTGCACAATCTATCATTTTAATTAAATCTATACTCATATACTAATAATAAAAAGAGGTAAAGTTTGTGACGTTGTAGGAGGTAATCTCTGGATCTGTTGAACCTATTTAAATGAAATTTGGTAAGAAGATTGTTTGAGACCCTGAGAAGGACATAGAATACTTTTTATCCCAGAAGTCATCCCTTAAAAGAGTGAAAATGGGGAAGTAAGTATGGTGCTACCGGACGCGTCCCCGGGTGGCGGATAGGGGAACACCACTCGCGACTGTTTGGAGCAATCCGGCGCGTACCAACAGCCAGGAGGGGAGGGGGGAGCGGCGTCAGGAGGGCGCCGTCTCCTTCTTGGAGGTAGCGCGGTGTCTCCGGCCGTTTCGCGGTAGGAGGCGCTGCGCGGGCCGCGCTGCCGGGGCTAGCCCGTCGGTGCGGCGGCTGGAGCGGGGCCAGTTCGGTGGTCCTGCGTCTGGCGTGGGGTGTCGGCAGCCATTTTGGTCCGGAAGTGGGCCGACGGTAGGGGGACCGCGGGGGAAGAGGAGTGTCGGTATGGCGATGCGCCGCTCGTCCCTATCTTCCGCGGCCTAGCGGGGCCGCCACCGTTTGATGGCGGACGTGGTGGGGCTGCAGGGGAAGAGGAGTGTCGGTGTTTCGTTGCCGCTCTCCCTGTCCTCTGCAGCCGATTGGAGGTGGCCCACTTCGGTGGGCGGAGGTTCGGATTAATGGGGCTGCTCCGGGTACCTCTCTGGTGTAGCAGAGTTGACTGTGGAGCAGCCCCATCAGTGTGGTGGTCAGCCATTGGCAGACCTGCCGCCGGGGCGCCGTAGTAGTTATGCGCAAGCGATCCTGCGGCGTCCCATTAAGGCGGAGGGGAGGGGAATGTCGGGTTTTAGTGGGTAGTACCGGCTCTTCTAGCCGGTGAGCCCCACATCACCACCTGGGGGATCAGGTGGTATGCGTAAATGCATTTCCCGACATAAAAAAAAAAAAAGGTTGTAGAGCATAGAGTATATTGCTACATATAAAAACTATAGAGTTTTACAACGTATCACGACACCAGGCGGAAGAAAAACGCAAAAGTTTTTCTCGTTGGGTTGGTCATGGTTGGTTAAAAATCCTCCCCAACGTGCGTTCACCTTGTCGTGGTGGGGGGGCTCAGTAGTGCCCGGCAACCCAACCGGGCGCGAAGCCAAGAAACGCACAGGGAGGTGGCCCACTTCGGTGGGCGGTAGGAGGTGGCCCTCTTCGGAGGGCGGTGTACCATGCGGGTTGCTCCTGGTACTTCTCTGATAGCAGAGTGGACCTTGGAGCAACCCCGTGGTTGTTGTGGTCTGCTTTGGCAGACCTGCCGCCGGGGCGTCGTAGTTAAATGCGTAAGCGATCCTGCGACGCCCCATTAAGACGGTGGAAGGCTTTGTTGGGTTTTAGTGGGTAGTACTGGCTTTGCCGGTGAGTCCCACACCTCGTGCGTAAATGCATTTCCCAACGTTAAAAAAAAAATGGTTGGTTAAAAATATCACAGAGTGAAAGAGAAAATTACGCATGTCCATGCTAGTACGTCTATTCTACTCTTCTCGATTCTACTTACTTATGGCAGCCACACACGCAGCGATCTACTTACGCAAGTTTAGACTATTGCAACTGCAAATACACGTTAAATTCCGGAGTGAACATAGACTGTTTAAGTACGCTTGAACAAATATCATTACTGTCAAAAGCGTCCTGGTGTGTTTATTTGTGTGATGAATGACGCTTTAGCATTAGTTGGCTTTATTTATGCGACAAAAAATGAAAGAAAGCGAACTATATAGAGTAAAGACTGCTTAAGAAAAAGAGAGTAATATTCTCATTTTGGTGGGAAATCGATCGCAGAATGTACGTGGTGTAGGCGGCTAGTAACGCTGTCACACATGTTCAAGTAAACTTGCGCAAAAGTAAGCTTGCATAAATTAAGATTCAAAAATTTGAACTTTTTTTTAAATTTGTATAAGTCCGACATTTGCGCAGTATCTTCCAACATACGTTACAGTAGACTTGAGCAAGTCTAACCCTGTATTTCAATTACAGAGCATAATGCTGTGCTTTGGCGCACAATGCCGAAGTGTGCTCATGCTAATGCTTAATTGGAACGTGAATTAGTTTTCAAGTGCACCAGCAGAGGGCACTAGGTTTAGTATTGAGAGAAAAAATACAACTAACTTATATGTTTATAATATATAATAATACGTAACGTCGATATTATGAATTATATAATAAACTAGCGACTCACCCTCGCTTCTCTCGAGTTCGTCCCTAGCTTGCTTCCCAATACAAACTTTCATCCCCATTTTTATCCCCATATGGGATAATTTCCGGGATAAAAGGATAAAAAGTATCCTATGTCCTTATATATATATATATTATAAACAAATATTACTAATGCTAATATAAATAAAATTTTGATCAATGCCGCCTTGAAGAAAAAATACTTCTCATATTTTCTGTTAATGAGTTGGTATTATTGCACGCATCATCATGCCAAAGCAAAGCAGTACGATTGAAAATGCTCGATTGAGCGGAGCATTGCTGTAATTCGAACATCCAAAGTTAGCACTATGCGAATGCGCTTTAGTACTCTAATTGGAAAACAGGGTATGCTTGCGCAAGTAAATCGCTACGTGTGTGGCTGCCATTACTTAATACTCACTACTTAGTCTGTGACCGTTATAATACTTTATTTAGTTTATTCGTAATTCATATATTTCCTCCGTCTTCGTCATTAAGTCTTCGTCAAAGAGTATAGCATAGAGAGATGCGCAAACTAGGTCCTGGAGTGGATTGAACATGGAATAGTTCCTTTCCATAAAGGAACTATGTTCACGAAACATGTTCGCGGAACTATCTAGTTCCGATAGTTCATCCGATCCGATCGTTCCGATTTTAACAGGTTATCACTGTCATCGGTTTCCGAGGACAGCATAACGGGAGATATAGTTTTAATTGACCGACTTCAAAAAAAAGGAGGTTATCAATTCGACACGTATGTATATAATATTATTAGAACTGCAAGATATTAACATAATATGATATATTAGGGCTTCGAAGCAAATATACAAAATTTTATAGGTGTATAGATGTATGTATGTATGTATGTATGTATGTTTGTTTGTTTGTGTGTATGTATGTTTGTCCACGCATTTCGCCGAAACTACTATTCCGACGTGATCATGCCTTTTTATTTGCTTACATTTATTTTAACTTAGCGAATAGTAAGAATTTCATCAAAATCGGTTCATTGGTTTTGAAGATATGGATAAAAAAGTGTATTTTTTGTAATTACTACTTTTTACAAAAACTATTTCAGTTTTTACTTAAAACTAAAAATTACGAAATAAAAAAGGTTTTAATAAAAATTAAACCAACTTCAAAAAACTACGGTGCTTTCGCGCGCAATGTGAATCTAGACGAACGCCACAAAGTACAAAAATATTGTGTCAAAAGTGAAGGAATATTATAATTTAAAAATATATTATTAATGTTTTAAAAGTTCAAAACGAAAATCAGATTTAATCAATGAATTATCGACTTTAACGCACAGTGAAGTTGGCACATTATTAATTGTAATAGCATAGTAAGAGATGACATTGTAATTATTGCGAATATTCGCACACGCACTAGTCACTACAGTAGTTTACACACAGTACCTACGCGATATAATGGCGCTTCCACACAGCAGTGTAGCAGATAACATCACATACCTAACATTTTTTAACATGAAATCATTTTAAATCCACGAAAAAAAGGAGAAGATTCTCAATTCGACACGTATAAATATATTTTTTTATTGTTTGACCTCTTCTTACGTTGGTACTAGGTACCTAATATATCTACACTAAAAATGGAAAATAAAAACTTAAAAAAAACTACTTCAAATAAATAAAAATATTGTAAATGATTGTTTAACTTATGAATTATTTTATTATATATATTGATCTTAATTTTTAATTATTTATTGTAATTATTTTTATTAATTATAAATTCTAATTCATATTAGGTATTGTAAAAATTAAGAAAAAAGTTTAAATTAATAAACATTCTTTATGTACATAATAATTAATACAAAATTAGATCTAATACTATTATTATAATATAACTGAATATGGAAGGGTTTTATTAATAATTAATAAATACCTACTTTCTTAAATTGTTTTAATAGCATTTACAGTAAGCGCAAGAAATGAAAGGCTTTTTTATTTTAATTTATTTATTTAATGTATTTAGTTTGTGTTCGGTGTTTGGCACGTGTTTAAGATTCTCGGTGCTTGTGGCAAGCGCCCAGCATGTGGACGCGGCTTAACAGATGTTTACTAAACTCTTGTGAGGAAGCACCTTAAATTTTAATATACAGCTATAGCTCGGGTAGGTTCGGCAGGAGTCGGTTACGTTCAGTTCAGTCAGTCGCTCCGGTGATCGGTCCAATATATTCGTTTACTCGCTCCATCTCACTCCTGCACATGTGGAACTATATGGAACTGCGAACCTGTTTCAATTGACATCGCGGATTGGAACGATATCGTTCCGGCCTAGGACATAGTTCCGGGAACTATTTCAATCCGGACCTACGCATGTCTAGTATAGTTATAAACTTGTCTTCGTACCGTTTGCCGTTCCCTTGATAATTGATATTAGTCATCGCTCATCGTTGGGCATTTTATTTTTAATTTTAACCAATTGCTATAACTGGCATTATACATTTATTGTAACATTTAAAGATTGATAAATTGGTAAGTAAAGTACATTTCTCTTATTTTGTGTATAGTGATACTACCAGTTTTAAAATACCAACTTTATTAGGTTTGCTGCTTGAATTATCAATTCAAGACCATATATGGTTTGATACTATATTTAAGATCATGAATTACGAAATCGTGTCCTACATATTTGCAGTTCTTTGTAAATGCATCAAAGGGAAGTTAAGTTTTATTAGGTAGTGAGTGACTCAGCTATACCATATCGGATACAAAACCTTTATCAAACGTTTACGAGATAAATACTTTATTTCATTTTCTGTATGAAGTAAAAATTAACTATGTGTCTACTTTTTTTTCTCTGATAAATGTTTCAATTTATAAATTTTCATTTAATGTATAATTTATTTTACATAAAGTTTTCTTTTAGCCTTAGTTCAGGTATTCGATTTAAAAATTAGCTTAAGATATTGATTATAATAATAATTATTTTCTAACTTCAACAGTAATAAAATGTCGTCACGCAAAACAGCTGGCCGTCGTGGAACGAACAAAAAACGCGCACAGCGTGCTACTTCCAATGTATTTGCTATGTTTGATCAGGCACAGATTGCAGAGTTTAAGGAAGCTTTCAATATGATTGATCAGAACAGAGATGGTTTTGTTGACAAGGATGATCTGCATGATATGTTAGCTTCCCTGGGTGAGTATTGTATTTAAGAGTTCAATAAATTAATCAAAATTAATTTGTGACATGCCATGTTAGTCTTAGCCTGATCTTCTTTTCATTGACGGAAGGCCCTAAGCCCAGAAATGGGATCTTAAAAAAATGGGCTAAATACAAATACACTGTTTACAGACAACATAAAACAACAAATACTTAAACTAAGTTTGTTCAGGTAAACATTGCATGATACATATTAATTTTTTTTTATTTTTTTGAAATAAATATTTAAATGTTTATGTAGGAAAAAATCCCACTGAAGAATACTTGGAAGGTATGATGAATGAAGCACCAGGTCCCATTAATTTTACTATGTTTTTGACTCTCTTTGGTGAGCGTCTTCAAGGAACTGACCCAGAGGATGTCATCAAAAATGCTTTTGGGTAAGTATGTTAAAATGTATAATTCAGAAACATTGACTGTGGCTTATTTCAAAACAATATGAAAGACTTGATAAATTTCAATGTTATATATGTCCATTATTAGGTTCTTTCGATAGTTTAAGGGTTTCATTAAATAGCATTGGCATATTTATCATGTTTGTCTTGCGTTTTGTTGTGAACAACAATAGTTCTGTTTTCACATGGTTAATGATTAGGTAATTTTGTATGCACCAGCATTCTGGCATATACTGCATTAGAACTTCTAATGTGGGATAAATTTTACCTTTTTCGATTTTATTAGGATGGTAATATCATCCGTGTAGCCTATAGCGTGGATATCTATGTTGTTTAGTTCATAGAGGAGGCTGCTCACAACAAGGCTTCATAACAAGGGTGATAAGACTTCTTCCTGTGGGTAACGCCTGGCAAATCTATTGCAATTATTAAATTCTGTTTGGATTATCCATTTCTTAATTCGATTCGATTAACATTTCTTTTATCCAACATTTTAGGATTGTTGGGGTTTTATATTTGCAAAGTGCATTGTCTATGTTTGAGAATGTTCTTTATGAAAAGCTCCTTCAATATCTATAAAGACTTATTGTGCATATTTTGTTTTACAGGTTGTGTTCTATGGTGCTCACTACCTGGTGAAGGGCTCTCTCTGTTGATTGGCCCACATTATATATGCATGTTGGTTTGTGTTGAGCTGTATTGTGGACAGAATATTATCCCTAATATATCTTAAGCAAAGTCTCTCTAGTGTTTTCAGAAGGAAGGATGTTAGGGTGATAGTTCTGAAGGTTGTAAGTAGTCTGCTTTTCCCGGTTTTGGAAGGAAGACTACTTGAGATCTGTCACCTTATGATGTAATGAAAAATTATTTTGATTATTATAAATATTTAGTTAATATAAATAATAATGATTTTCATTTGTGCTCACTTCATACTTCCGATTATTTGTTGTATAACCTAAAAATAAAATTGTAAGTTACTGGCATCTATTTAATGAGTAATCTTGACCAATAGGTGACACTTCACAGCACACTTTTATCTTCTATGGTCACATACAATAGGTTTGTAAACAGCCATATGATTGTCATCAATGAAATTATGTAATTGTCCATCTGTTTTGGGACCTTTATGATTGATTGTCAGCATATTTATTCCTTTTTTATCTTTAACCTTGCTGTTATTGTTATCTCCTAGTACCCATAATAAGAAGAATTTTTGAAGTTATACTTCTTTTGCGCCCTTTGGAGAAAATTATAAGAGTAAAATTTTTTCGATGCGCGCGCGCACCGACAGCCAAAAAGCGTCATGATTAAGTTAGCTGATAATTGTTTGTAGTAACCGTTGTTATTGTCTGACAAATGATATATAATATTATATTCTTTTCTTAAATGATATTCTATAAATATATGATTATAATATGCCTAATATGCCTTATTTAATTATTTTATTAATTTATCATTCCTTTTACAAACAGAGAGTTGTGACATACGGGATGAAATCTTTAGCTATTTTTGTTCTGTTACGCCAAAGTAGTACAACTTCTTACGTGCGTACATAAGTACACACACATGTTTTTTTTGATATCTCGCATATTTCTTGAAGTTTTGAGAAAATGGCGTAGCGGTGCCACGAAAATTGTAGTCTTCCCATCATTGTATTATTAGAATACTTGTAGGCCCAAATATAAGATTCATTATTTGAACATAACAATCTCCATGAAATGTACACATTTTAACTAAAATTAATTTTGAAGTGTCTTTTTATGATTTACAAGCTTTAGCTACTCTACTATACAAAACCTCAAGTATCGTTGAATATTTGTATGGCTGTCTGTTTGTTGTATATCTCCAGAACAGCTAAATCGAACCTTATCTTGCTAATGTAATTTATAAGTAAATATGATTCATTTAATATAAGTACTAGTAGTATTAGTAATGAAATTATAAATATTTCTTACCTACCCAGCCTCACGTACACTGTAAGGACAGTGTACTCCTCAATAAAGTTTATGATCTTTGAGTTCATACAAAAATTTTATAAAAAAAAAGCAAACAATGTGAACACAAAAGTTTATATATATATATAATATCTTTTCACAGATGCTTTGATGAAGAGAACACGGGTGTGATAGCAGAAGAGCGTCTCCGGGAGCTCCTGACCACGATGGGAGATCGTTTCACCGACGACGACGTAGACGAGATGCTGCGTGAAGCCCCCATCCGCGATGGGATCTTCGACTATGTAGAGTTCACACGTATATTGAAACATGGCGCCAAAGATAAGGATGAACAGTAAAAACATTCACGAAAGCAGGTTGTTTAAAACATTATTTCATTCACCCCAGCAAAACTACGATTTTTTTTATCATGCATATTATTTAGTGCAAGATTACAATTTTTCAAGCCATCCGTCCGCAATGTGAAAGTTTTAGCGGGCCTCATTACATGAACTATTTATTATAATTTTCAACCTGCCTTATTTATTTATAACAATTTTATAATATTATGTAGCCTTACTATATAACATATGCCAAACTAACCCTTATCAATTTTGTATAAGAATTTTTTCCTAAATACTAAGTTAAGAGTTTATGGATTTCAATAATCTCAAGACACTGAGGTGCTAAAATAGATATTATAAGATTTGTTGCATTTTCGATTGATTTGATTTTAATCATGCATTTGTTAAATACATTTCCAGTTAAATTAGGTTGATTGTCTATTTAATTTAGGTGTTTTGGATTCGCCATATTTTCCCCATGTTATCAGGGGATAATTATTTCTTTGTATTTTACAAGGTAATAAAGTTAAATAACAAAATTTATAATATGTATAAGTGTTAATTAAATTTCATACTTATGTATTGATGATCAAGGTAGAAAGTTGCAACACCTTTAAATGGAAATAGTTAAAAAAATTTGGAAAAACAAACAATCAGTATTCACTAAGAACTTTTAAATTTAACTATATTTGTCCATTATTATTGGTATCAAGTAGACTGATTAGAAGAAGTATTCAAGCCATTCCGATTTTACTAAAACATTGACGGCAATTTTGTTGCTTGAGATGAAGTACTTACATTCTTTAAAATTTCAACTAATTATGAATTACTAGAATAGAATATGATTTTATATAATCACCACTAACAATCGTGCGTAAAAAATATCATTTATTTAATCACGTATGTATTTATTTTGTGATTTTCCAATAAATTCTTTTAAATATTGAACTTGTTTTATTTAAAAAAAACCCTAGTTGCTCTAATTAGCGACAAAAATATAGACTAATGATGTTCTTGCGATGAAAGCTACTTAATTACATGATACTATAAATAAAGATTAAAATTAACTTTTTATTTTACATACATGCTATTTTTATTAAAAACTCTGTGTGCTTATTCGGGTGGATGTCAAAAAACAAATTGTCGCGTGGAAAAGTATAACAACTCCTTTATTGAATTAAGGGAGGCTCAAAAAAACCCAGAAGCCCTCAGACCTAGTGATTTTTTCTAATAACAAGCGCGGCTTAGGGGGATTGCGCGGCTTTTAATTGTTTTGGTTGTATAGGACATTGGTGAAGGTATCATCTGGAGAAGTTAGTTACACGCAACAATAATTTAGACAACCTGAAATCGAATATGCTACGTACAGAAGAAAATATTTTTTCAACTTTTTATATCGTTTTAATTTATTTTTCAAATAAAGTTAAAACTATATTATACACTTAAGTCTAAAAATATATTTTTTATAATGTTAAATACTCGTAACCTATTAAAATGATATACATATATTAATACTTATTAATACATAATGATATTATAATAAAAGATAATGAAATAATATTAGTCCCGCTGAGTTTCTTTCGCCAGTTCTTCTCAGGTCTGAGGCTTCTTTTTTCCGAACTGGTAGTAGACTCATGACGTTCAGTAAAAAATTGTAATAATTTAATGCTGAATAAAATATTTTGAATATCGGAAACGGATGTGAAAGTTTGGATGGATGGATGGATGTTTGTCACTCAATCACGTTAGAGTGGCTGAACAAATCTGGATGAAATTTGGAGTGATAGATTAATCTTTCAATATGTGTAATAGTTTGGAATAGCGCATAAGCTACTTTTTATCCTGGAAAAATGTGATGGTCTCCTGACTGATTCCGGCCACGGCGGCCAATCTCATTGAGACTAGCCAACTGCGCAGGAGATATTATAGTGCACAAGTGTACTCGCAAACACAAGTGCACTCTCTATTCCTGTCACTCTCATACTCCAGTGGGACGACTGCTCGATACGACCAGTGAGAGTTAAGGCGCAGGACCTACGGCTTTACGCGCTCTCCGGGGCACGAATTTTTTTCGGAAAAATGTACGGTTCCCGTGGGATAGATTTGTTTATGTTTTTCACTAGAGACGAACTCCAGCGAAGCGAGGATGACTCACTAGTTACACATATTATGTCATAGATGGGCCAGTTTTACAGATTTCTTATAATATGATTTTTGTTAAATACAGTTATATTTGTTGAGAATCTACCATGTGCATACTGCATAAAATAAATAAATAATATGTTGGGACATTAACACACAGCCCCCCCCCCCAACGTGCGTTCACCTTGTCGTGGTGGGGGGGCTCAGTAGTGCCCGGCAACCCAATCGGGCGCGAAGCCAAGAAACGCACAGGGAGGTGGCCCACTTCGGTGGGCGGTGGGAGGTGACCCTCTTCGGAGAGCAGTGTACCATGCGGGTTGCTCCTGGTACTTCTCTGATAGCAGAGTGGACTGTGGAGCAACCCCGTGGTTGTTGTGGTCTGCTTCGGCAGACCTGCCGTCGGGGCGTCGTAGTTGAATGCGTAAGCGATCCTGCGACGCCCCATTACGACGGGGGAAGGTTTTGTTGGGTTTTAGTGGGTAGTACTGGCTTTGCCGGTGAGTCCCACACCTCGTGCGTAAATGCAGTTCCCAACGTTAAAAAAAAAAAATTAACACACAGCGCCATCTAGTTCCATGGTAAGCTACGAACGAGGCTTGTGATAGATACCAGATAGTGATACACTAGTAACTACATATATATATATATATATATATATATATATATATATATATATATATATTACTTTAAAAACAGACACACAAATGAATGCCCCCAGCGGGCATCGAACCCGCGACCGATGGCACAGCAAGTAGGGTATTCGTCGAAGTATTTATTATAAATGAAATCGAAATAATATTTTTTCAGACGGTTTTTTAACAACTCTGCCCTCCCGAACCTAAAGTGCAGTAACAGCAAAAACACGAATTCGAGAAAAACGCGCTTAAAGTTTAGAATCCATAAAAATATATCAAAAAGAGATTTTTCGATAAAACCTTGAATGGAAAGTGAAAGAATATGTACCAAACTAAAATACTAAACATTGTTACGTTAGTTTTTTAATAAAAAACTATAATTATGGCAATTTTAATTTTTTTGCCCCTATTACTACACACACTTTATTTGTATAATCTTTTAAAAAACTGTTTTAAATGCAGTAAATCCTGTTATTACTGCATTTTAGACATTTCTTCCATGATTGTTACTAACTAAAGTGCAGTAATATTATGAAAATACTGCTATTTAATCTGTTTTTTTGAACAAAACACTGATATTCCACACTTATAGTAATATAAAATTACCTTTAATTTTGATAAAAATATGTAATTTCTTAAACAAAACTGGACATGCATTTATGACTATGATATTAAAACTATTCATCAAAACATTGTACATTATAATCTAATAGTGTAAATTGTTTTATATGACTAACAACATAACAATCTTTACAAGATGTTGATAATCTTAACTAGTTAATCCACCATAAAACTATATCACTTGTATTTCTCATGCATGGATCAATAAAATTTACATAAAATCTTTCTTCTGAACATAACTAATTACTAAATGAGTATTCTTGTCTTACAAAAATAATAGTCTGAAAAGATTATGGAAGGGAGAACTAAGGAGAATTAACTTATATGGGAAACAGGTTGAAAAAGTGTCCAGTAGTGAGCAGCAAATTATAGCTCAGAAACTCACCGTTAAGCCTAGTTCGCATTAAGCTAGTATTTTAGTTTAGTAGCGAGTAATTTAGTAACTAAACGTGTCTGAACACTAAAAATTTAGTCGATTAGTTTAGTAAGTAATTTAGTCGAGTCAATCCATTTTATTCTATTTTTTTGGGCGAGTAGCAGCCCCCACCACGCGTCCGAGCTCACTGGTTCACCGGCTAAACAAGTACGAACCTGTCGAATTAGTCGAGTTCATTAGTTGCCGCCATAACATTCATTAACAGAAAATTTACACAACTTTCGGACATTCTCAAACTATCGAAGTATTCTTTGGGATCTTCCAATGCTAATTCCTTCAGAAGACAGTTAGTAGCTCCTAGTTTATCTTGTCTTTCGATCCATTTTCGTACCCATAGCTTCTTTTTATTAATCACACAAATTTCCTCATCCACCTCTTCTAAAATAGCCGTTACGATCAGCTTAATCAGTTTATTTACTTTATTGCGTTGTAGGCTGTTCATCTTGCAAAACACCACTCACTTGTAAACTGTACTCGACCAAAGTGCGAACGATTTTTGGTGAGTAGCGAGTAATTTAGCTACTAAATTACTCGCTACTAGACTAAAATACTAGCTTAATGCGAACTAGGCTTTACAGCACTAGCGTAGCAAGTAGATGTGATGTGAAGTTAGTAGTTTTTAACGGAATGAAGTGTGCTGAATTATTATTACTTGAAAATAATATATAATTATATTGCTGTTTGCCTATGCTAGAGCTATTTAGAAAAGTGCGCCACAGCAAAGTGGAAATCTTTCTTTCCTTGTTTAATTCACCTTCTTACTTTTATGACGTTATGTTTTAAACTAGCGACTCACCCTCGCCTCACTCGGGTTCGTCCCTGGATACTTTTTTTTGAGCAGAACTCTAATTCTTTTTTTTAAATAAAAGTAGCCTAAATTACTCCCTATAACATCAGTTACCTTCCACTGAAAGTCCGTCAAAATCAGTCCAGCCGTTTCAGAGATTATTCGGAACAAACAGACAGACAAAAAAATTTAAAAATTTGTTTTTCTTATAAGTACCGTATATAATTTCATATGCATTTAGTAAAAAGGTTTATTTTGACATTACAAACAGACACTACAATTTTGTTTATCTGTATAGATGTATAGATTCATATACTTGTTTTCTGTGGCGCCACCAATTTAATGCTTGTCAGCGGTCACTTTTTATACGAGAAATAGTTCTCCTTAGTTCTACCCTCCATATCTCTTTGGTACAGACACAGCTTGGCACGTCAAGTCAGCCTTAAGCCACAGATTAAGGAGACTGCCTCAAACCGCGATATTGCCTGTCCTGTGTTTTAATATTTTAATAATTTTACCTATTAAAACGCAGTATTAGGGAATAGTATTTGACTTTAAGTATTTTAGGTAGTATGAATTGGATGAAGCAAACTAACTAATGTGCAGTAAAATTTATAAATATTGTAAACTAAATGGTCTTTTACAAGCAACTACAAAACATCCTACAAGTTAAACTGCAGTAAAGTTATTAAATACTGCATGTCTTTTAGTTTTTCACAAGAAATTACAAAATCCCCCTCAAGTTAATGTGCAGTATGGAATGTTAATACTGCACTTTAATTAGGAATATAAATAAAAAATATTTTTTCTTAACCTTTGCAGTATAATCAATTTGTATAGAGTCGAATAATACTGCATTTTAATAAGTTTTTTCTTGAATCTCCTAGAACAAACTACTATTTTAAGTGCCACAAAATATGATAAAACACTGCAGTTTAGTTAGGAAACAGAGAAAAATCTTGTGCAGTATTAATTGTACTGCGGTTTAGCTGGTAAACATGGAATATTTTAACAGATTTGTGATATTTTTGCTGTTACACCTTCCGAAAAAACATTAAAATAAAATACTTTTATTAGCGCTACAGAAAAAAGAATTAATTTGACTGATAGCTACTAAAATGGGGATTTAGAATATATATTTAACTCAAAACCGACCAAAATGTCTATTACTGCACTTTAGGCTCAGGTGGGCAGAACTGCCTACCTATATATTTGCAACTTTACAAACTGAGCCAAACGTGTCGTTAAATATCGTAATATAGCTAATAGGAAATATGCGTGGAATTTAAATAAAGGTGAAATATTTTTTTTTAATAATATATAATCTTTGTTGCTGATTAATAATTATGTAATACAGTGATGATGTTTATTGATTGCACAGGCTTGGCTTTCCCTCGGTTAAAAGTTCTGCCCACTCCAAGACGTGATGTATACGCATAAGTGGATTTTCATTCTTTACTGAAGCAGAAACATTTAGTTGTAATTTCCTTAAAGCTTTCTTTAAAATAAATTTTTAAATAATAAATAGAATTGAAAAGTTTATACAACTACCAGTTGACCCAGCAGACGATATTCTTTTCAAATTTCATCATCATACAAAGGTTCTATAAAAAGCACTTTTAGATTTTCCCGAATTGCCCAATGTTTCGGGAAGTTCTCAATTTTTTCTCTATTTATTACATTATATATTTGGAGTATTAAAATTATAAAAATAAAAAAAAAACCGAGTAGTTGCGAGTCTTATTACGTGTACCTATTTACAAACATAAATGTCTCCGACTGCATACTATGTGTTCCTTCGTCAACTTGTTCCCGCCTTTTTAGTTAGCTTTTTATTTACAGCTTTTTAGTTTTGGTCCGTAATACATTTTTAGTTTTATTAACAATTTCTTATCCTAGAATATTTTGAAACATGTAAGTTGTAAATATAATATATTTTTGGAATCGCCTCTTAAAAACCTGTATTTAGAAATCTCATTCGATTGATTCGAACGAAAAATTTCCGAAGAGCGTAATCGGTCCATCCGTTCTCAAGCGATTCTGCTGTTTACCAACGAATAAATATTTCGTTGTTGACCGGCTTCCAAGAAGACGAAGACTGAATTGACGACCATAAAGTATATTGCTACATATATAAATTGACGACGAAGACAACGGCAATGTTCGACGTAGTCGTATATTATGCAAACGCATTCTTTCTATCACAGACTATAGAGTAATTTACTTTCTATTGAATAATTTGCCGCTGACGACGTTGTAACTTATACCTAGTGGGTAAGTATTTATTATGTCAAAATTACCTTGAGCTCTAACAAATTCTTTCGTCGGCAAATCATACGGTTTCCATTTCGGTCTACTAAGTTGAAAGTGAGTTGTTGAGGCAATTCCTTTATGCTGTTCCTATAACGATATAAGAACTTATAATAAAATACAGAAAATCTCAATAGAGAATATGCGTGTTTTTTTTTTATATAATAGCTTACATAGTTATATAATTGTATAAAAAAATATCGAGCTACAAAAAACTTAAATTGAGTATAAACATTTTTAAAAATATACCGGAAATTTTTAAAAATTACTGATACTTTAAATGCTCGCCATTTCGAGCGCTTGGCGTGACGTCACAGTATTTATACACATCTTTATTTAAATCAAACGCATATTCCCTATTAGTACAGCTGGTCGTTTGAATGTTTCCGGTCCAATATTGTAACAAATAAAAAATCTAAAAGTCAAAAGGCCTCACACAAGCGACATGTTTTTTGTAATATCCGATAATGAAGTGTAGACTTGTAGAATGTAGAGGTATCTCATAAAATGGGTCCGTCGAAAGGCGTTAATTTAGGGTGGCGCTACTGAAGCAACAAGCAAGATGGTAAATGAAGAAAGCGCTAAAAGTTATTAGTGTACGACAGACAGAGAGGTAAATAAAGAAAGAAAAAGTTTTCTTTTGTTATATGGCGCATTTTTCTAAAATAGGTAGTGGTAGCCCAGTGGTAATGCTTGCTTGGAAAACCGAGTGAAGCCGGGTTCTAGTCCCGGGTCTCGCATCTCTGATATTTTCATGTGCGAATCATTTCTAACATGATTACCATGCAACCTGCTTATCTGAGAGAACCTAGCAAGTTTTCGAAAGACATGTGAAGCTCGCAAATCCAACCAAACTTTTCCAAATAAAATAAAAAAACAACGACATGATATTTATTTAATTTTAGCATAGTGTTTTTAAACGCCTTATTATAAATTATGCATAAATATGCATGTTTTATAACCGTAAACAATATAAAATCACTAAAAAGTATTATTAGAAATTAAAATAATATATTATGTTATTATTATAGTAAATTATTTTGAACTACGTAAAAAGATGAAGTTTTTCATACTGAGATTTCATTAACTACCTAGGTACTCGAGAGTCACCAACAATATTAAATTTTCCAACCTAGCACACTTTACTCCGTCTAGGATTGCAGCATTCATATCATATCTACTCCTTAACTAGCACCATGCTACTGGGTTTTTCATTCTGTTATTTACAGCTTACCGGCTGGTGGACACTTTTAACTTGTCCCTTTATAAGACGGTTTATATGGGGGTCGGTTTGTTCAATTGACACTATACGATATATTATCTCTACCTACCTTTTTTTTTAACGTTGGGAAATGCATTTACGTACGAGGTGTGGGACTCACCGGCAAAGCCAGTACTGCCCACTAAAACCCAACAAAACCTTCCCCCATCTTAATGGGGCGTCGCAGGATAGCTTATGCATTCAACTACGACGCCCCGACGGCAGGTCTGCCGAAGCAGACCACAACTACCATGGGGTTGCTCCAAAGTTCACTCTGCTATCAGAGAATCCCCCCCCTCCCCCCCACCACCACGACAAGGTGAACGCACGTTGGGGGGATCCCTACCTACCTGAAAAATATTTCCTGTTACTGTATAATTTTTCTTTAAGTCAAGTGGTTTAGGCATATTACATCATTCATATAATTATAAAAATCTCCATCCTTATGTCGTGGACATTCCACCCGTCCGGACGAAGCGTTTCGCTACGTTATTTATTATACGTACGGCTAAGGATTGGAACAACCTGCCTGCGTTAGTGTTTCCGTCCGATTACAATAAGGGTGTCTTCAAGGCAAGAGTGAATAGGTGGCTACTGAATTAGTGCGACTTACCATCTACGACTTACCATCAGGTGGAACGTAGTCAAGCACTAATTCAGAATACTATAAAAAAAGCCGTTAAAAGCTTTTTAAAATTTGAACACCTGAAATTTTTTATTAGGCTTAAGGTATATTAAACAAATAGAATTAGTAAATAATAATATTGTTATTACGGATTATGTACTCAGTGTTTAATCATGAATGGTTAAATTCCTGGAGGGATTATCTCACCTGTTCCCATATATTTCGTCTTATTATTTTCGGCTCTTGGCGATCAGATCTAGCAGACTTAGGATTATAATCAGGAGGATGGTAAAGCATGTCATAAGCACAAAGATGCTCTCTATTCGTCTTCCACTTTGTATTGAAGTAAGAGTCCTTCGATACTGGAATAACCATTTGTGTTATAAGACGATCTGCTAACATCTTTATTTCTCCCATTGCATCGTGTTAATTTTCTTAATTTTCGAATACTAATATCGTATTTATTGATATATTTATGTATGTGTCAATAGTTAAAAAATTTAAAATAACTTTGTAACTAATTATTAGCACACAACATTTTTGATAGAATAGACTTGAAAAGTTGCGACTTGAGTCCTTAATTATATAATTGTTTTTAAATATGTGAGTGAGGCATTGTTGTAGACCAAGGAGGTCTCTTATTCTTCGCCTTATAAACTGATTAATTTTAATGCTGTCAAAAAATGCACATTATATAATATATATACCTACTAATCTATCTACAGAAATACGTATAAGTTTAACAACATCCCCCTTTAATTGTCTAATGATTGATGCTTTAATTTTTTTGGATTATTTTTATGTACCTACTATGGATTATAATAGGAATTAACCAGCACGTAATCACTTATAAAAATGTGATTCGCTTTCACTTTAACATATAATAATTAAATATTATAGATTGTTAAAGTGAAAAAATATTTACATAGAAAAAAATATTTTGACTTGTACGTATATGAAGCTTTAGAACTTTCATGACCTAGATTCTAGATCTATTGATAATACATATTTATCAAATGTCTTTGTCATAATACCTACTTATTGTTATTTATCTGTGTTTCATATGTCGAGGGAAATGGGTTTGCAGCTGAAACATTGATTGTTATTGAATAAACACAATTTTGGATTCTGTCATCGCGTTTGACGTGATCAACACACAATTTTGAGCCTCTCTGATTTGAATTATTTTGTCATTGTGGAAATAGTAGTTATAAATAATTAGTTGTATATATTAGTTAATGTAAATATTTAAATATTTTAAGTGTATATATAGAAGATATTGTGGTAAGTTTTTAGTTTTAGATTTTTATTTTCAAATTTTCCTTCTATATGTGACAAGCCGAATATGGAAAAAAAAACACAATCGGAGCCTCCGGATCCAGGCGAAATTTTTTATATGCCGGAGACAGAACTACTTCCATCCAGTTCTTTTTCTAGAAAACGCTCTGGAGTCCAACAAAATATTGGCTTAAATAAAAAAACGATAATTGATCCTTCGACAGCTAACCCATCTATTCAAACAGTTTATCTAAACCCCGCTTTTAACGAATTAATTAATTCTTATTCTGACTCTGACATCGGACCTTTCATAATCCATGTTGCAAGAGAAGAACCAGACCCATCTGCAGGACTAACTATTCGCGCAATCAAATTTGGTGAATTTCTTTTTAAAAATAAATTTGAAGATATAGCCAAAGATGGAGTCAAAAGTATTGGCCGTAATAAAATTAGTGTCGAATTCTCATCCGCCACATCTGCTAACAAATTTATTCAAAATCCGTTACTTTCGTTACATAAATACAAAGCTTTTATACCTACTTTTAATATCTCTCGCATGGGCCTAGTCCGAGGAATCCCAATAGACTGGTCTATGGATGAACTATCTAGGAGTCTGGAGCTTCCTAGTGGTTGTGGCGAAATTCTTAAAGCCCGAAGATTGAATCGCAAACAATTTGTAGATGGATCACCTAACTGGATTCCAACTCAATCTGTCGTGTTAACGTTTAGGGGTCAGATGCTACCAAATAAGGTATACGCGTTTTATTCTTCTCTTAATGTTGAAACTTATAACCTACCTACTATTATGTGTCTGAACTGTCATCGATTTGGCCATACTAAAAATATATGCCGCTCAAAACCACGATGCTTGAAATGTACCCAATCCCACTCAGGAGAATCGTGTTGTGTTACCAAAGAAGCCGCTCTTTGTATACATTGCAATGGTAACCATTTTGCAGATGACAAGAGTTGCCCTGAACTGACAAGACAAAGATTAATTAAAACTGCCATGTCGCAAGAAAATATTTCTTTTGCGGAAGCCGCCACTCATTATCCTCCAGTGAGAAGATCTTATGCTGAGGTTGCAAAAGAAATGTTTTCCCTAACAAATCCTTCCACTAGCAACACCGATAACCCTGTCAATTATAGCTCAACTGGTATTCGCTCCTATAAAAAGACGATAGTAAAGATTCCACGTTCCCCTTCTCCTAGAGCTAAGGGATACGATAAACAGACTCACTATAATATCACTTCTCCTTGCTCTTCATCTCTTGGTAATGGTTGCGCCATTAATTCTGTCGCATCTGAACCTTCGTCTATTGATCATCTTTTACGCACTTTATTAATTGCCATTAACAACCATTTTTCTTCCAAAAATATTTTACCGGACAACGCTGCTCAAATCTCTGTAATGAATCCATCTTCACCCCTTCCATCAGCTCATCATGGATCTAATAAAAATCCTGCAATGGAATTGCAAAAGCCTTCCAGCTCGTAAATCAGACATAATTCATCTTATTAATAAATTCGAACCTGCTATCCTTGCCATTTCTGAAACCTGGTTAAAGCCTGGAAGCCGTTTTCGTATTCCGGGTTTTTCCTGTTTGAGAGATGACAGGGATGATGGATATGCAGGTAGTGCTATCTTAGTTAATCGTTCATATTCGTTTTCACAAATTTCTATTCCCACTCACAGCCATGACATTAACGTTGTGGCTATCAAATTTCTTAACATATCATTTGCTTCTATTTATATCCCTCATCCTCACCCATCGCTTGCTTCAGAACTCCAGCTCATTTTCTCTTCCCTACCTCGACCAATCATTGTAATGGGTGACTTTAACACCCATCACACTGCTTGGGGTTGTCATTATTGTGATACATTCTCTCACTTGTTGTTGGACATAATTGATGAAACCAACTTTTGCTTTATTAATGATGGATCTCCAACTAGACGAGTTTATCCAAATCAAAATCCTAAGAGTGCTGTTGATTTATCCCTCTGCTCCCCCAGTTTGGCATCTTGTTTGAACTGGAAGGTCCTTGCTTCATCTTATGGCAGCAACCACTTTCCCATTCTTATGTCATTAAACATGAAATCATCCCCATTCCCAGTGCTAAATCCGCTGTTTCCATATTGTCTCAATAGAGCCAACTGGTCTGGGTTTCGGTCATTTTTTGATTTTCAGTCAACTAATTTTCCAATTGTAGATCCTCAAAATTCTTTGTATTGTTACGAAGCTTTTGTTAAAATTTTACTTTTGGCAGCCTCTTCGCATATTCCGCTAAAATGCTCAGGTCATAAAAAACTTTTGTCTCCGCCTTGGTGGGACGAAGAATGTACGATAGCTATAAAAAAGCGTAAAATTGCTGAACGCAGCTATCAGCATTGCATGACTCGCGCTAATTTCATAAATTATAAAAATATAGCGGCACAAACAAAACGGCTTTTAAAACAAAAAAAGAAATCAAGCTGGATACAATTTTGTAAATCTTTACATCCTGGCACCCCAGCGACAATTGTTTGGCAATGCATTAAAAAGTTCCGATCCTCCTTTAATGATTTGTTGTATAACATCTCTTCTAATGAGTCATCCTGGCTTCAAAATTTTTGTAGTACACTTGCTCCTCCTTTTGTCCCTTTTTCAGACTGTTTCCCCTCTGACATTCCATCTCATTATGATGAAATGGACATTCCCTTCTCTTTTGCTGAATTACAATGTGCTTTAAATGGCCTATCTGATTCTTCTCCAGGTGAAGATGGCATTCCATATTCCTTCTTAATAAAATTAAGTGATTCAGCTAAACAGATCTACCTTTCCATTATAAATTCAATTTTAGAGTCCAAAAATATTCCCCCATCTTGGAAATCCCAAGTCATTATACCAATTTTAAAACCTGGTAAAGATCCCAAAGAATCCTCGTCTTACCGTCCTATAGCTTTATCATCAACGTTGGGCAAAGTTATGGAGCATCTTATTAAGAATAGGTTGGACTGGATAATGGAAAGTAGAGAAATCTTCTCAAAGTCACAATTTGGTTTTCGAAAGGGCATGGGTACAATTGACAGTCTCAGTATTCTTATATCGGAAATACGTCTAAGTTTTTTAAGAGGAGAATACCTCGTGGGGGTCTTCTTGGATATTAGCTCTGCTTATGATTGCGTTCTTCTTCCGCTTCTAAAATCTAAAATGCTTTACTTAAATTTACCGCCAAAATTAACTAATTTTATTTTCAATCTTTTTATTGGAAGATCGATTCGAGTGAGATATCAGGGTGAACTTCTTCCCCCTAGATCAATCTGGAAGGGTCTCCCGCAAGGTTCAGTTCTTAGCCCCATTTTGTATAGCTTTTACACTCATGATCTTGATAAATCTGTAGATAGTTTCTGTAATATTTTGCAATATGCGGATGATATTGTTTTATTTTATAGTTCAAAGGATATGACTGAAATTGTATCTAGATTAAATTCTGCTTTGTATTATCTGGGAGAATGGCTGCAGTCACATGGTTTACTTTTGTCAGTTCCGAAAAGTAGTGCAGTTGTTTTTACTAGGAAGAAACATATTCCAGAAGTTAACATTTTATATAAGGAACAAACCATTCCTGTTCTAAATTCTGTAAAATTTTTAGGTATTTTCCTAGACTCTAAATTATCAGGTACCACTCATATAGATTATATCTCCAAAAAATGTGAAAAGAATATTCAAATTTTACGTGCATTATCAGGAGTGTGGTGGGGTTCCCATCAATACTCCCAAAAAAATTTATATAACGCTATTATTCGTAGCCATTTTGATTATGGGGTATTTCTATTAGATCCATCATCGCCCACAAATGCTATGCAAGTTGAGTGTGTAGAGCCTCCACTTCATCTTCGCAGACAATATCTTTCTGATCGCTTTATTTCGAAAGTTTTACAATCTTCATGTCATCCGTTATTAAGTTCCCTCAATCATTTATTACAAAATATTAAACCCAATCAACAAATTCCGTGTATTATTAAAAGTTTCCAAAAATTTTTAGAGCTTCCTGCGCCTATTATTAAACTTAACCTTAACCCCTTGTACTCAATACCTTTTCCTTCGCTTACCTTTGTTCCTTCAATCATAACGAATCTGGGAATTGGCAAAGGTGACCCTGGGGCCAATGTTAAATTTAAGAGTATTTTGGATAATGATTGGTCTGATTATATTAAAATATTTACTGATGCATCCAAAATTACTTGTGAGTTTTGTGTTGGGGCTGCTTGCTGGGTCCCTCGATTCAATATTATACTAAATTTTAAGTGTCGTCCTGAAGCTTCTGCTTTTTCGGGAGAGTGTATAGCTCTGCTTGAAGCCATTTTATTTGCAGAATCACATAAAATGTCAAAAGTCATTATCTTCACAGATTCTTTAAGTTCCCTTCAGAGTATCTTACAAAACCCTTTCCGTAGTAAATCAAGGTTTGTTATTATATTTAAAATTAGAGAAGTTCTCTTTCGTTGCCATGAACAGGGAATCCTCATAACCTTGGCTTGGATCCCTAGTCATTCAGGTATTATCGACAATGAAATTGCTGATAGCTGTGCCAAATCTGCAACGGTTAGCGGAATTTTAAATCATTATTATAATTACTCCCACGACTTGCGTTCTTTGTCTAAAAAAAATCTTTACACTTCCTGGAACACATTTTGGAACGTTTCTAAAACAATTAAAGGTAAGTATTATGCTTCAATCCAACCGGAGGTTCCAGTCTCCCCGTGGTTCTTTCGATTTCGCCGTGCTGACCGCAAAACCACCTCAATTATATGTAGGCTTCGTCTAGGCCATGCGTGTACTCCTCATTTAGCAAAATTAAAAATTAGAAGTAGCTCTATTTGTGAATGTGGCTTAGATGAGGGTTCCACTGATCATATTCTCTTTAATTGTCCCAAACTGAAATATTCTCTATATGATATAATCCCTCCTCAAATTCACCGCCCAGTTAACACCAAATGTTTATTAGCCCTTGTATTTAGCCCATTTATTAAAAAACTAGTTAAATTTATAGTAGATAATAAAATTAAATTATAATATAGTTCTCATTATGTATATATTTTTTCATTCTCAATCAATGTGTCATTTTTGTATTACGTAATTATTTTTCTATTGTTATAGGTTAATCTTGTAGACCGATCATTCATTTATAGTTTTAATTCCACAATAAAGTTACCAAATTTCAAAATTACCGCTCAATCTCATTCGTGTCTTCCTCACAAAACGTGACACTGGCAGAATGGACTGCGTCTGTTAACGCAACTATAAGCCATATTAAAAAAAAACACACAATTTATTATAATATTTAATCGTATGTCAAAATTACTATCATGAATTTAAGCAGCGTCTCTGAGAATATTGGTCAGTAGGTACTAAATTTTAGTGATTTTTTTTTATTATTTTTATTTTTGTGCTATATAATCATATTTTTTTGTCTAGAAGCACAGGAATATCGAAAGTTCCCTCTTAAAGAGCGCTGTACTCGCTTTGAAAGTGTGTATGGATCTAACAATCTAAATTTGTCGTATGATATAAATCAAACTCAGAAAAACACAGTAAAGGTAACTTGAATGTTTTTTAGTTATTTAATTATGACTCCGTTTGTTTTAATGTCAAAAAACTTTCTAAGTTGGTTCCGAGTCATAAACTATTCGTCTTAACTATTTAGTTAAGACGGGTGTATTTAAATCTATCTACAAAACAGGCATTTAAAATTTTAAGAATTATCCTTATCAACCAGCATGTAAAAAGGTTTACATATCTATACTAATATTATAAAGAGGTAAAGTTTGTAAGATTGTTAGGTTGTAGGGGGTAATCTCTGGATCTACTAAACTGATTTAGATGAAATTTGGTAAGAAGATAGTTTTCGACCCTGGGAAGGACATAGGATACTTTTTATCCCGGAAATCATCCCTTAAATGGGTGAAAATGGGGATGAAAGTTTGTGTGGGGAATCAACCTAGGGACGAACCCGAGCGAAGCGACAGTGAGTCGCTAGTAATAAATATACCTATTTAATTAGATTATAATTTTAATCAATCTTTTTCTCTTCTTTGTTTTGTAGTCGATCCGAGAATGTTCAATCTTAAATTTGTACAACACCACTACGAAACTGTACAAGAATAAAACTTCGAAGTTCGTTAAACCTGTTTTGAAAGTAACAGTTATACCAAAACATCCTACAATACGAATATCAAAGGTGTTTATTAACACAAATATTACAAAAGGCTTCAAAACACGTTTTCAAATCACGAGAACTCAGTGCAACACTTAAACTTATATTCTTCTAAAGGACAAAGAAGACCAAAAGTTTCCAAAGTTAAAACTTCCGAAAGTGACATCTTCTACAACAAACACAATTCTAAATATGCAGATATAACTTTCGATCTGCTTAGTATGGAAAGGAACAAGCGAAAAGATGTCAAAACCAATCGTCTTAAAGATATTAAAAACAAAGAGTGCTTTTGTAAAGCAAAGGAGGATTATAAGTTAGAAGATAAAAATGCTCAAAAAAATCGAGTTACAATTGTTGGTCAACTAGGATTGACACAAGATGAACGTTACGTGTTAAAATGCGCTGCTACAGTAAACGATAAGCCTAGTATGGATATAAATTAAAAAAATATATAGTTCTATACCTAAAATTAAATGCTAAGTAGTGAAGAGCTTGTCACATTTATTTAAAGAGTAGATATCTATTGTCTGACATATCTAAAAGATTCGAAAATTCTCTTAAAGTGGAAGCTATATTATATAACTTATAATTTTATTTTTCTTACTAACTTCTTAACTTACAATTTTAGATTTATATTGTTAGCAGTGTCTTTGATCGTTATTTTTTCGTTTAAAGTTATAATCTCAATAGATTTCCATACTAATATTCTCCTCCTGACTTGGCAGCCTATCTCACTTAGACTAACCGCCTGCGCAGAAAATACTGTCTGATAATACTTATAATTCATGAATACTATATGATGACAGATTAGGCGCAGGAACAATCTCTTAACATGCTCTCTGGGACATGAAACCCCATTATATAGGTACTATACTTGACTCGACCTAGGATTCGAACCCAGGACCTTTAAATCTGCGACCCTACATGCTAGCAAGACTAGTGCAGTGTAAAATATTTACTTAAAGACTCAAGAGCCTTAATCTTCTCTTGAGACCGTGGACGTAACTGTGTTCTGTTTTATAAAATATGTAGGAGGGACTCCATAAAAGTGATTGCAGGAGCAATTTATATAAGAGATTATTTTATAAGTATATCCTTTTCTTGCTTAAGCAAAAGGCAAGCAACATGGAGATAGACATACATATGTAGGTTACCTAATTATGTCCTCCCCGCGCATGGACGCGGAGCCGCGGGCGAAACGACAAAATAAAAGTTTAAAAATAATTATTATTTACAGTTCCAACAAATTTTTCGCAAGTATCTAATAGTCCTGATTGTCCAAATATGAAACAAGCTTTTGTAAATGAGTAAGTTGTTTTATGTCATCTAAAAACTTAGACATAACATTAACATTTGAACTCTTAATTTTTACCGACTTTGAAAATCAGGAAGTACTTAATGAATTTCGGTGAATAATTTTTGTTATTTTGTGGGTATTTACAACAGAAAAGTTTTTTATCTATTATGTATTTCCTCGATATGTTAGAATTCATTATTGTGAACCACTTTACTGAAGAAGCTCAACGATAGCCATAAAAGAATATATCCTTTAGCGGTGCTATATTCATAATTACATAGTTGATGAGACAAAATTTAATATTTATCTATTAAACTAACTACGTAAATTTCAGGCAGGCAACACAAGCTACTCAAGTTAATTTTAATTTCTCACATAACAATCCTAAAAAAGCTTACAAAAATCAAATTGTGCAATGCAACTGTACTGAAAGTAAAGTTGAAACAACAATGTCTAGAACGAATGTACTTAAAGAATCTAAAAGTCCTTTGGTCGTTATATCTGTGTATCCGACTCAAGATGAAACGGGTGATATCGATACTAGTCCTGTTAAAATTATTCAACATAAAAATGTACAAGACAGATATAAAGTAAAAACGCAATACAACAATTTTAAAGACAATGAAAAACAAAAGAATGGAAGAACTCTTTCATCGAATAAGATGGTACGAACACGTAATAGTAGATCTCCATCTCCAGTTAACATAGCAAAGAAGGTATCTACCAAAAGAACTGAAGGTACAAATACGTTCGCCATAAACACCAGGAAGCAGAGTCCTGGTCATCAGGGAAATAGGAGCAAGCTTCCTAGTAAGCCTGATGATTTGAAAATAGAGTTGTCTCATACAGTAAAGCAACAAAGTGCTAATTTAAAAAATAAAAAAGCAAAATCTGACGTAGAACAAGTTAAAAAGGCATTGGTTAGCAGTTTTATAAAAAATATAGAAAAAATAGATAAAGATGTATCCAAAAGAAAGTTTATAGCCCCCAAAGACGATGCCTCTAAGGTAACAATAAATATAGAGGGTGACAATGAAAACTACGATGTTATGTTTGAACGAAGTGAATTCGATACCGGTGTATCGGTTCGTAAAACAGCAAAAGTGAATAAAAAATATAAAAGTAATAATGAAGCTGGCGTCTCTTCTATGGAAAACTTTCTTATGTTATCCGATGACGCAGTGGACGTAGGTCATTCAGGGGTACACTATATGAATTTTATTTAATTTTAATAGGATTTTTTTTTCATTTGCGGTCTTGCCGATCTTGGTATTATTTTATTTTCAGCAACCAAATTACGTTCGAAAAATTATAACAACTCAGTCGAAGTTAAACGTACGAGATAGTCTTGAGATTAACCACAGGTAGAAAAATTATCTATCTTAATACTTTATAGGCAGTGAAATGATGTAAGGCTTTTATAAAGTACTAGCGGCTCACCCTCGCTTCGCTCGGGTTCGTCGCTAGGTACGTTTTAAATAGATATAAAAAGAAAAAATCTTTCTTTCTCACATTTTAATTATATGTTTTAATACTTACCTATTCCGGACTAAGAGAAATCCAAAAATTAAAATATCATAAAAATTGGAACGCGGTCGAACGGGATAAAAAGTATCCTATGTCCTTCTCCTGGCTCTAAACTACCTCCCTGCCAATTTTCAGCTAAATCGGTTCAGCCGTTCTTGAGTTATAAGCGAAGTAACTAACACGACTTTCTTTTATATATATAGATTATAAGACCCACTTGACATTACTGGGATGCGTCCCTTCAAATTTATAAGAAATCATCCCTGTAAAGGGATGATTTTTCACGACTTAATTCATAAATATTATCACACAAGTAGCTTTGATGTCGCAAAATGTTCATAAGATAGAATAAAATTGTCTACTTATAGTATTCCTATACAATCCCTCTTTACAATACCGTAAGAATATACGTAGTTTCTGAGATTATTCTAAACAAACACAAACTCAGCGCGGCATCCTAATTAATATATTTGATTATATAAAGAACATATTTTGTTGCTATAAAAATATTTTCCAATTTATCATTATTTAATAGTTCAGTACATTTTACATCATCATCGCCCTGCCCATCACCCAATCACTTGGGGTCGGTGCAGTAGGTACATCTTCCATACTGCTGATAGGATTTGGCAAAAGTTTTACAACCGTCCGCCTGCCTGACATCAACCCTCCTTGGGAATGCTATTGTATATCGCGGACGTCTTGTAATATGCACATAAATATAAATTTTGTTTTGACGTTGTTCAGTACATTTTACATATTCTAATTAAATTCAATTTTGTCCATCTAGTGTCCTAACAATTATTTTTTTAATTTTAGGCGAGAGCGAGGAAGCTCAAGTCTTAAACCTAACAATAATGAATTAAAAAAATCGGGCAAAAATGATTCAAATGTTTTTGGTAAGAATTATTATACCTACACCTTTAAGTTTTGTCACTAGGGCTATTATTACATTACAACAACCATTTGTTTCCGTAGCACAAGTAAAACACTTTCGAGGTGATAATTGTTCTTTAACCGACCCTAACGATAGAGATAGAGAAATCAGAGAGCTCTTAGGAGTCATTCGGGACAGCAGGAAGTCAAAAGTAAGTACATATTATGAATTTTATTTTACTCACTGAAAATAAGCATATACCATTATATTTAGAGTTTATTATTTTATTATTAAATTATTATTATTTTTTTTTATAGATATCTACAGATGTCCAAGATAAAGATCGTAACTGCGTTAAAAAATGGTTTATTTTTCTTTTTTTATATAAGCTAGAAAAACATAAGTTATAAGGATTTCTATTAATTGATTCACAATTTGTTTTTTCACAGTTCCAAGAGCATAATGACAGGACGTAGCATTACAAACATATTTCAAAGAAAAATCAACAAGAATGGAAACAATAATGCCAAAGTTCATAACCAAAAATTATTCTCGAAAGAAAACTATTTAAATAAATTTACAATTGCAAACGAACTTACCTTATTAAATAAATCTCCTAATTCTCATGATATAAAAGATCCAATCACATCTCAAAATCTGATATTAAATCGTAATATTCAAGTATTTTTACAATTAGAGCAGTTTAACAAATCCCGCCCAATAATTCTGAGTAGAAAACAATATAATAAAGTAAAAAGAACAATACAATGCACTATATCAAGAAAACTTAGCGTTGACAAGAACTACAGAAATGGTAGAAATCACAGTATAGTTTCTATTGGAGAGATAAAGGCCAGGTCAAAACATCTACCGTTGCATTTTGATCGTGAAGTACAAACAGAAAGAACGGAAATTAAAAGAATCTTAAGAAATAGTAAGAAGCGCAGATCTGTTCAAACTAGAGAAAATAATATGAGTGAAAACAAAATAAATGCCGCAAAATCCATAAATGATGCCTCGATTGACATTTATAGAGGTGGTAAAGAAAAATATTTTGTAGAAAACAATAAGTTTCGTAAGGTTGTATCTTCAATGGAGATACGTTACACCAGTGTTGAATACATGAAACATACTACCACGTCCTCTGCACATGTCGCAGAAAATGAACGCAAATCTTTTCATCGCATTAAGCAAGATAATTCTATTCACACAATTTTTAAAGGTACTTCTTTTTTATATTGATACAAAGATAATCTGATTGATGTATAATGTATACATATATCTAATATCCCATTCGATTTAATCTCACTGAGACTAGCCAACTGTGCGGGAGATATTATATAGAACAAGTAGGTATGTGCACAGGCACAAGTGCACTCTCTATCTCTCATTTCAGTTACTCTCTCATTCCTGTTACTTTCAAATTCCAATGGGACGATAATTCGATACGACCTGTGAGAGATCAGGCGCAGAACTGTGGTCTTTACGTGCTCTGTCACGGCACGGGGGTGAAACACCGCCAACATCCCATCTCCAGGCCGTTACTTCGACTTCCTTAACAGAAAAACTAAACTTGGTCCAACCCGGGACTCGGACCCAGGACCTCCGATTATAAAGCCGTATATGCTAGCGTATGCACCACCGATTCACTTAGAAAATAATCTAATTAGTCTTATATGGGACTACTATTGTATATGCAAAAGTTTGATTTTATGTGTGTATTTGTTATTTCTTCAAGCTCAAGCTTAGCGAGTAAAATTGGCATTGGAGGCGTCTTTTATCATGGACACAGCTAGTTTTTATTAACGCTCCTACCATGCGAGTGAAGCATAAAGAAATAATTATAATATTAGCATTATGGTTTATTCTTTGTCTATAAAAACATATTTCCACAGGATATCGAAGATCTGTAACGCCCAATCTTGGCACTTCGGCATTTTCTTTAGATTCTGATAGAACAGATTCTAACAATTCTATCAGACCGTCTGGCGCCGGTGATTTTAAAGCTAAGAAACCTTTTTTACGGAGGCTAATATCATGCTTAGTGATGCGATCAGCTCATTCAGCGTTCAAACGTACACTTCCATTACAAGGACGCGTACGCGCAAATAGCTCTGTAGATTCATATCATATTAACACATCCCTTGGCGTAAATATAATCTATTTTATTTTTAAGAATATTTCATTCTTTAAAGAAAAACGATTTTATATCTTCATATGATTTTGTGTTTTAGGCTTTAGAAATGTCTTCGTCCCTTTATGATACGTCGGCATCTTTCTACAGCAATCACGCCACATTCCCAATAAATAAAATGAAAAGAAGTTTTTTTACGTCTGTACGAGAATTCCTTACGAGTCGAAGAACTTAATTATTCTTTTAATATTTTGTACTATATGTATTTCATTTATATTAAACTGTTGAACTTTATATTAAATCTTTTATTTTAGTACCGTACATAATTTCATAACCTAAATAGATGATGCCTCATACTGCTAAACACCACACACAACAAACTAAGCTGCCTTCTGCTTTATACGCTCATTTATCTATACTTATTATAAAAATAAGTCCCCCGGCCGCGTCTTTCTGTCCTCCTGTCTGTCCTCCTGTCTGTCTGAACGCGATAAACTCGAAAACTACTGAACGGATTTTTATACGGTTTTCAACAATAGAAAGAGTAATTCTTGAGGAAGGTTTAGGTATATAATTTATTATGCTTTTATGTAAATTAGCTGAAATACGGCGACAAATGTTGAAGAGGTCGCAAAAAATCTCGCCAAATGGGAACTTTCCACGCGAACGCCGCGTAAACTAGCAAAGATACAGTTAAGTAATGTACTAGAGAATTCAAAATCTATAAAAATGCTACAAAAAAGTCCGCGATAGCATATCTCTATCTCTTACGGTTGACTTACAATAACCACTTTTATGTTAACATTTTTAATTAAAAACATTACGTTATTTTCAAAGTTATTTTCTTTAGTTCGGTATTAATCCTTATCCAAATGAATATTTTAGTTAGCTTAGTCATTTAATGCAGATTAAAATTGCTCTTTACACTAAATCAATCAGATGAATAGTTTTTGAGATATCGTTGTTAGAAGTAATTAGTAGCGAAACATTTTTAATGCTTGGCGAGCATTGAGATGCCTACGGCGAGTCCATCCCCTCTGCCCCGCATCGCTCGACCGCCTGCTCAAGCTATATAAACCGGGCGATGTAGCGCGCGATCCTAGGATACTTTTTACCGCGGGAAAATATCTTATTTCTGAGGAAAAATACAAAAACTGCAATGTAAGAGTATACCTAATATGTAACACCTAAGAATTTAGTTTTTGGTCATCTGAACGCGGGCGGAGCCGCGGGCAATGCTAGTACTATTATAAAGAGACAGAGTTTGTTTGCTTGTTTGTTTGTTTGAAAGCACTAATCTCAGGAACTACTAATACGTTTTAAAAAATTCTTTTTGCATTTGATAGCCTGTTTATTGAGGAAGGTTATAAAGGCTATATATATTATCATTCTGCTATCCAAGGTAGCGGAGCAGTATTATATAGTCTATTTATTCTATACTAACCGTTAAAACGTACCTACCTGGAGACGAACCCGAGCGAAGCGAGGTTGAGCCGCTGGTTTTATAATGAGTTATTTTCTTGTTAACCCTAGCGCATATACCTATAGTATAGCCCAAAAGAGCTTATAACATTATTAGGCTCGTACTTAATTTGAATATTTATTTCGTTAATAATTAAGTAATAGTAACTTAAGTATAATTAGTAGTCACAACTTTATATTAAACAACTCTCTTGCCCAAAAATACAACGTGTATCATAAATTAACCACATATAAGTTAGAAACCCTCTGGTGTCTATAAGCACCACTACCGACGATTATCGCCAAACTTTTTAGCAATTTACTCTATGCCAAACTCCGCTGGTCTCTCTATAACTTAGAGTATACATATGGGTCAATTGCATAAAAATTGTACGTCATACAAAAGAAATACAAAGGAATATATATTTTTTTGTCATACAAAGGAATTTCAGTTAGACAGAGGAATTCATAAGGAAGGGTTCATAATGACTTATCATCCATGTGACGTTTATTAAAAAAAATTGTGATAATGTAGTAAAGATTTTATAAAATATAATAAAAATTAAACAAAGATTGAATTTAGTGTTCAACTAAAATTAAAAAAAATATTATTAATGTGTACAAAAACAACGGATTCTATTTAACAAAAACAGATATACAACAATCAACTCTTTATAAAATAAACAAATTAGAGTAAAACCTCAAAATTTAAATGTAAAGAGAAAGCTTTGTTTCTAAATTAAAAGTAAATAATTAAAAATAAGAATAATATTTGCTTACATTTGAAAGAAAGCTATAAAATTAAACATAGTCAGTCTAAAAAGATAATACTAATGTGCCTCTCTAAACGTTACAATCGCAAATAAAATAACGTAATAAATATTTTTTATCTTTAAACCTAAACACAAGGCTAAAAAAATTACGTTCGGTCTTGAAAAAACAATGGCTCTTTATAAACAGAGAAATTTGTCTCAAAATTTAATAAAAATAAGTTTAAAACAATAATATTTTTTTATTTCTAAACACAAACTCTTCGCCAGTTGCAGACGATGCGCAATAGTTTTGGCAAGTGTGTACTACTACTGTGTATGAAATTTCATTTGTGTATGTAAACCATGTTCGCTTAGTGAAAGTTTTCATACATACACGATAAAATTTCATGTACAAAAGTTAATACTTGTGCAAGCTACTGCGTATCATCTGCAACCGGCATTAAAGCCGTTCTAGATATATAAATCAATCAAAAAAATAAACCGAATCACAATCATTTGTTAGTTGAAACTCATTTGATACAAACTTTAAAGTGATAACTTTTACGATACACACAGCGGGAACTAAATCTTTATCATTTTTTTTTGTAATAATGAATTTCAGTTGAGGATTTTTTAGTCTTTAAAAAACGAACTTTAAAATGTATTTCAGACATTTTAAACTCTATACCTTCAATGAAACCAACATAGTATACCCACTTATTTTTTTGATAATATCTGACTAAGACGCTATCATTAATATTATATATCACACGTCTCGTTTCTGTTTCTGTCTGTTTTTCACTTTTATTTTTTATTTTAAAATTGTTTTCACAGCCTTTATCATTTTTTATTTTAGTTCTAGTACTCTGTTTAATGTAATATCTATTGGTATTCTCCTTTTCTTCCATCAATGCCTCTTCTATATCAACTTCATTTACATCACATGTTCTTGATATCAGTTCTGTGTTTCCTTCCATTTTTTTATTATTTACACCTGATATAGATGGGGTAGGATTTTTGTAGACATCATTATTTATTTGAAAATTTTTATCTATATGTTTAAGTGTAAATGGACCATAGTTATTAATATCGAAATATCTCTTATTTTCCGGCTTATATCTTATATCTGACAAAATTGTTACTTTTCTGTCAATGTGATTACCTGTTTTGACCACAATATTATCTTCTTTCGATTTGCTTTCTATATTATTTTCATTAGTATTTCCATCATCTTCGTATTCGCATTCCGATTCACCCTTCCAGCTACTATCATCCGACTCGGCATAATTGATCTCGCTTTCAGACTCGCTAGTAGTATCACTGGACTTTTCAACACGTCGCTTTTTTATATACTTCGTAGTCTTTCTATTTATTTCTCTTTTTTTATCATTAATTTTTCGCTGCAGTTTTAAATTATGTTCCTTTAAATCAAAGCAGGCACAATAACCAGAAGTCATCCCACAAAAACAACTCAATTTTCTAAATTTTATTGTATCAGTGTTTGGCATAGCAATCACTTGATGAATAGCTATAGTATTGGGAACGGGGATAAGGTCTTTTGCGGTTGAATCTAAGTCTTTTACGATGGTATCTACATTTTCATCAGATATAAAGAAATATTTAATCTTTGAATTGCTGTTGACAAGTGCGTTGTATGCTGCCTCCGCATCGGGAATGTCTTGACCGTGAGTAACATAACGGTCCAGATTTCGTTTTGTAGCTCCTCCTATTCCATCTGCCGCACCTTTTCCATGACTGGATTCGAAAAAGGACCATGTGGCTTTTTGGAATCCGTACAGAGAGATCATTTTATTTATCATATAGAAGTTTTTTTTCTGCCTATATTGTGTTGTTGGGCCATCTGAATAGAAATGTAGTATAGTTACTTTAGGATATTTCTCTTTAATCAATTGTAATACAGGAGTCAGATGGGCCCATATGGCTCCAGGGCTATGATTGGTGTTTGGAGATATTGTACAGAAAGATGTTGTCTTCGGCTTGCCCTCATATTGGGCATAAACAACACCAGTGTGTAAGGAAATCTGTCGTTTTGATGCGCCAAAATGTAAAGATTGAACTTCTTCCGCTAGTTTACATACATAATTTTCGGAAAAGTCGCAATGCAAGAGAATTTCATGTTCACTTAAGTTATCTTTACAATTCCTATACATTTTGTATTGATGAATAATGTTAAAATAATGTTTCTTAAACAAAAGCATCTGATCACTAAATGTTTGCAGCAATATTTCCAGTGTCTGTGTTACTTCCTCTTTTACTGTTCTCTTAGTAATTTTCTTATCATATTCGTGTTTCTTTGTAACCCATCTTTTCCATGTCACTACTTCCTTCAAGTTTCGTTGTAATAAATTACAAACAACACTTTTGTTAGAGCAGTCGTTACACTCACCATACATACATTTGGGATCATTGACATTGCACGCAATAGTAGATACTAACTGAGCTAAATTATCACTTTCTATTACATTTAGCCTTTTCAGTTTTTCTGACATGAAATTTAGATTGGCGTGCTTTACACAGGCACAAGTATTTCTGTCCCTTAATTTTGGAGTAAGGATATAAAATGGTTTGTATCGAGTAAACATAGCATAAGATAATTTCCCTCCTTCACTTTTATATTTAGTATGTAAATTTTTCATGGTATCCAATAAATATCGTACCTGTTCTCTCTTTTTATGTAATGTTCTATACTCTTTTTTACCGGCCGTAGCGCGGCTATTGTCGTCTCTGTTAAAAAAATCTCTAAGATCTTTTAAGCGGCATATTTTTCTGTCTTTCAATTTTTTTCGGATCCTTATTCTTCCTTTTAACCCTATAACAGCGCTCAATTTTGTTTTCATTTTATATTTTGTTATTATGTCGTTAGTTATAATTTTTTTAAATGTGTCTCTTTCTTGATTGTTTGTTATTTGGGAGTACTGCTCACTCAGTGAATCTTTAATCAACATATTTTCAAATAGTACCTTTTTTACAATATTTTTCTCTGGAGTGCTAATTTGTGGTAAATTTTCCTGAATGAAAGTTTCGGTTTTAGAATGAGGAGTTTGTCTATTCTCTTGATTTATATTTACGTTTATAGTATCTTTTTCTAGAGACTTTTTTAAATATATTACTATTTCTTTTAATTGATTTACTTGCTTTTTGTACCTGTAGTTGCTCTTTTTCAGATTTTTTATTTTTGTTACTAACAGATCTATCGTAGTCTTTAATTTTGAATTTTCTTTAGCTAATTGGTAACGAAATTTACGGTTTTCGTTTTGTTTTGTATTATTTTGTGACTCTTCAGAATCTTCTTTAGTATTTCTGTCTTTTTTCTGATTCCTCCATTTTTGTCGCTGAAGATTCCGTTCACTTTCATTAAGTTGTTTTACTTTTTTGTATTTTTTTTTGGTCTGTTCTAAATTCTTTTTCTTAATATCTTTTAGTTTTTCAGGATTGCTCTCTCTTAACTTTTGAAGATACCTTCTCTGTCGTTCTGCCCCGGATAAAGGCATTATCTAAAAAATAATTGAATCTATTAACGCATGTTGTTTTCAAACATATTTCTCAACTCACAGTCGCCTATCTCTAAAAATACCATATACGGAAAAAATCGGTTTAATCATTTCCAAGATAACTACAAACAAACAGACAATCATCTTTGTCATCATCACCATCCCCGATAATTTCGCTGTTTTTTCATAATATATTGTCTGTAGAGGGCCACAAAAGAACAAATTTACATACATACATATATGTATTGCAAATTCGGCTTCTGCTCGTAAGCGCTCAGACCAGAACCTAATATGGCCGAGCACCGGCGAGTAGACCCGAACGCGTGAAATATGAATAGATTATCTACCATAGCCGATTACTATTTATTCGTTCGGGTCTACTCGCCGGTGCTCGGCCATATTCGGTGCTGCTCTGAGCGTTTTCGAGCAGTGGCCGAATTCGCCTATAAATACTGAAAATCACTTTACCCTCCTATGTGGGTACACAACAATCAATCCAGGATAACATGTGTATAAACCTTTAGGTCGTTTCCTTTGTATGACGTTATACAATGTCATCCAAAGGAACCAAATTTAGTTGTGACAAAATGAACACAAGCAATTAGGTTATAATTTTGAGAGATTTTTACAGTTCCGATATACTCATTGTTTTACACATAGATTAATTTATTATATAAAAACAAATATCAAATAAAAACTATAACACTTACCTCATAATAACGTCATACAACTAGATCTTAAAGCACAACGAAATTCACTCTTGGAAATCAAATCGCTAAGACTACAAAACTAAGATGGCAGACGTTTGGTTTTAATAAGTTGATAGGTAGTAATAATGTTGCCGCACGTAAAAAAAAAATGGATGCGTTCTATATTGTTTAAAAGCTTCCGAATCTTAGTCATACAATAGAAGTCATACAAAGGAAGAAAATCGAAGACAAGTTTTCTTCAGGGAATTTTATAAAGAAATTAATGTTCAAATCTAAAATAAAGCATTTTATCAAGAAAAGAATATATTAACTAAGATATTTCATGTCTAAAACTTGGATTTATATAGGTAGGTTCAAAAGTTATTTAATTTAGATTATAATACGGCAGGGGTAGGACAATGAGGTTTTGTATGGCAAACAAAAGCTATTATTTTTTTAAATATTTTTTTCTACTATTTCATTAGCTCTAAATAAAATTACTTATTAATATACTTGAAAAGAAAAACAGTAGAATTATGAATAAAATATAATTATCATGTTAAATATTTCAAATCTTTTTTCAAACGTAATTTAATGTGATGGACACACTTTTTTTTCCTAATGTACAATTTTTATGCAATTGACCCATATGCTATATAATCTATATACATCTGGCTGGCTAGTGGCTAGTCTTTAAGCACTACCTCGGGCAAGTCGTCACTATTATCACTTATTACATGGCGAAATTACTTTATTTTTTCAATCAAATAAAATATTTATAAAATGCCAACAACATTAAAAATAAACGCGCTAAAAATTGTTTTTGAATATCAAGTGAAGCGCGAGCGATTCGTTATTTATTTATTGTAATTTAAGATTATTAAAGTTTTAAACTAGTGAATTTGTGCCGTAAATGAATTAAAATTTCATAGACAGATACTTCTCTGTCATAGAGTATATTGCTACATATATAAATTCTCTGTCTACGGAATGTTTATTGTTAGTATTCTTTGCCACTATTAAGATAGTAACATTGATTAAACCTCATATATTTTAACTTAAATAATAGGCGCGACTTGTTGGTAGGACCGCAGATTGTATTCTTTTGTTACGAAAATTCTGAATTAATTTTGCTGGTTAACTGTTAGCATAGCGCTCTTCATGTTGCTTTTTGGATTATTTCAGAAAACACTAACCAGTGTCTGGTGGCTTAATATTATAGTCTGTGTACATAATACCTATGGAGTCATCGACCACCGACCAAGATATGTCAAATTTAAATGTCTATGACATAACCTCTTGTTTTGTTTGTCTAAAATCTAAATTCAGCTCATTGAATTGGATATTTAATATTTAATTAAAAAATAAAAATTTAAAATCTTATTGCAGGGGTTAAAATGTTAATTTAATAAGTAACCAAAAAAAGTACAATATGGCTTTTGTAAGGCGTGTTGCACTTGTATTAATAAAGCCTGTTAAATATGTCCCAATTAACACACAAAGTAAGTTTAATTCCATCAATTATAATCTTATAATTATTAATAAAAATATTAATATCTATTAATACGTTTTTAATTGTGTTACCACTTCATTCTTATAACTTCTATCAAATAAATCCTATCTTTTTTTCAGCGCGACAAATAAAGCGATGGGTATCTCCGACTTTAATAGAATTAAAATTACGTGAAAAAAAACTTGGAGGTAAGGTGACTAATCCAAGAAATACATTCTTAGAGTGGAATTTAGAGGCTGAACTTTACGCTTTTGAAAAACGTTTAAATGAAGAGTTTGATGCAGACCTTTTACTCCAAGCATTTACAGACCGCTCATATGTTATTAAAGAAGAAATGAAGCAAAAAGAAATGGAATTCGATTTAAAAATGAAAGATAATAGAGAGCTGGCTGATGAAGGTAATATTTAATAACCTTAGATTTAATCACAAAGTAAAACAATAAATAATTAAAACTTATTTGCAGGTGAAAAGTTTATGAAGGATTATATTAAAATTTACTTAGAAACTGTTTTACCTAAGTTTCCAATGGAAGGAGTTATTAGTGTCAGAGATTACCTTGTTAGTGAAAGTGTACTTGCTAACATATCCTTACATCTTGGTACTAAAGATATAATTTTAGCATCTGTAAGTAATAATCTTATTTTATAACTAATAAAAAGGCAATAAATCCCCTACAATATTGATAATATTATTTACGTCATATTTATAAATAAATTCATTCATTGTGCATTCCTCGCCTTGTCCGGGCAGATGGTGAGAGAGCTATTGCTGAATTTGAGTGTAAATAAGTATTTTTGCGGCTGGCAACCACCTTGTTTTATCCATCCTGAGCTTCCGTACTACGAATATAGTTGCATTTTATCAACTTCCTGTTTCACTTACCTTCCCCACCAGGTAGGAGCAGACTTGTCTCCTAAATTTATTCTTTCATTGCGTTGTTGAACTTCGCGGTGTAAAGACGTGTTTAAAGGTAATTCTGTCGGAATCTAATAGTCGACATGAGTACCAATAGGGCTGGCAACTCAGGGCGACGGCCGAGAAGACGAAGTCAAGAAAATCGAAGGAGAACCCGATCATCGTACGATTCCAGTGGCACGTCAAGCACGGATAGCTCCGTCGAACGAGCTAATTGGCGCCATAATAAGATACGCAAGAAGGATGCGGGTATGTCTATTTTAAATCAGTTATGTAACCAAGTCCAAGTTTTAACCGATTTTATGAATAATATGTCACAACAAACCGTACAACCGGAAGTTAATCATCCGGAAGCCAATTTGATCGAAAGAAGTCAATCAAATGACCCAGATTTACTTGAAAACAATGATGATTTTGTTTTTCAATCCTTGCATACTACTTTAAAAGACACAGGGATTGGAAAGACTAATGACGAACATTTTAACATTATTAATAATTTGCAACGTTTTGGTTCAAATGATTGGTTTAATATTAATTTTATTGAAACACAAAAAAATTACATATCGAAACCTGGTTTTATAGAACTAGAAACTAATGACGACTTAAAGCCATTTGATAAAAATAAGTTTCTACCCTCGTGTGAACGCACATTATCCGCGTTATCAAATGCGATTTTAATACAAAGGAACATGTTACAAAACAATATAACTAAATTATTATCATGGGTTCATGATGTAGAATCTGTATCGTATGAAGATTTTAGTAATAAAATTAAAGAAATCTTTTGTGATGACAAGGAGTTTAATAAAATTTCTAATGATATAATGCAGATAGTATGTGGAAAACGAGCATCTATTATAGGTAACCGTAGAAATGAACTGTTAAAATCGGTGCATAACAATTTTACGGTCGATAAGTTGAAAAAAATACCACCCTCGCCTGAATTCTTATTTGAACCGGAACAATTCGATAAATTAATTGAAAAAGAAGGAGGAGCGTCAAAAGTATTTGCTAAAGCACAGCCTGCTAAGAAAAATTATGTAGCTTCTTCTAAACTACCGGCTTTTAAACCTCAAGTAAAAAATCAGTTACAATCATTTCGTTCACTAAATAGTAATATAGGTTCAAGTTCAACCAAATTTCAAGATTGCTTATTTCGAGGAAAACGAAGCTCACAATCTAAAAAGTCATATTCCGGTCGGAGTCATGGCAGTACAAGTAAGAAGCGTCGTGAATGACTCGAACAGGTTTCAAGATTAAAACTTTTCCTATCTCGATGGGTAACAATAAATACACCTACTATAATTTTAAAAATGATATCGAATTTTCGAATACCTTTCATAAAGAAACCGCCTTTGATAGTACCAAATTTAAATTCTTATCAAACTCCGGATACTCCGCAGATGGCTTCGGAAATACGAGAAATGTTAAAATTACAGGTTCTCGAAGTTACAAAAATAAGTCCCAGCTTCATTTCTCAAATGTTTTTAAGATTAAAACCAGATCAAACTTATCGTCCAATTCTCAACTTAAAGAAATTAAACGATTACATTTTTGTAAAAAAGTTCTACCTCATATCACATTTCGAAATTCCCAACTTTCTCCAGCCAGGCGATTGGCTGACAAAGATAGACATGTCTCAAGCGTATTTTCACGTAAATGTGGCTCCGAGCCATCGTCGATTTTTAAGATTAATTTTCAGAGGAACCGTGTACCAGATGACATGTCTACCGTTTGGAATAGCGTGTGCGCCCCGATGTTTTGCAATGATAACGAACTTCTTGGCGCAAAAGCTTCGAGAAACAGGTATTCGTATTGTGGTTTATCTAGACGATTTTTTAATAGCCAATCAAAACAGATGTTTGCTTCAGCAGCAAACATCAAGGACAATTCAATTCCTTCAAGAATTGGGTTGGATTCTGAATTACGAGAAGTCTGTGGTAAATCCTACTCAAAATATAGAATTTTTAGGGATACATTGGGATACAGACAGGAACAGGAAGTGTCTTCCTCATCAGAAGGTACTCAAACTTCGTATACAGCTTCAGCAGCTGCTATCGAAGAAAATGTGTTCTCAAAGGCAAGCCTTAACCATACTAGGCCGTTTAAACTTTGCAAACTATGTTATTCCTCAGGGGCGCTTGCACTGCCGAAACTTTCAACGACACCTTCGTATGCTGCGCAAAGCCCATCCCAGGAGGAAATATGTGCTACCAGGGGAAGTACTGACAGATCTTTACTGGTGGAAACATTCAGTAAGCAAATGTTCCTTAATACACTTACCACAGATTACTCATCATCTCGTGACCGATGCATCCAACCTAGGTTGGGGAGCGATGCTAAACGATACGCTATTATCGGGCACGTGGGAAAGGAATCAACAGGGTTGGCACAGCAATCTCAAGGAATTGGTTGCCATACAGAGAGCGATAGAGGCTCGGGCGGAGGACTTAAAAGGCGCCAGTCTATTAATACAATCGGACAATTCGACTGCATTAGCATACCTAAGAAACGAAGGTGGTGTGAAATCGGCTCGTTTAATGAAGCAAACTCGCGAGGTATGTCAACTATTTCAAAATTTACAAATAAAGGTGACATTCCAGCATCTACCGGGCCGTTTCAACGGCATCGCGGATTGTTTATCTCGAGGCAAACCGATTCCAGAGTGGCACCTTCTCCCAAGCGCGACATTACCGATATTTCAAATATTCGGTATACCTCAAGTGGACTTATTTGCGTCAACTCGAGCTCATGTCGTCCATCAGTATGTCTCCCTAGATCTACTGGACGAAGAGGCAGTGTTCCACAACGCCTTCAGCAGGCAGTGGCATTACCAATTAGCGTGGATCTTCCCTCCACCATCACTCATACCACGGATTTTGATTCACTTGAACAGCTGCACAGGTCAGTATATAATAATAGCACCCCAATGGAAGAAGTCATTTTGGAGGCCAGACCTGCGGAACAGAGCTCTCAGCGAGCCTGTACGAGTGCAGAACCTGAGAGAAACTCTAGTGGATGTAACGACGAGACGCACCTTACGATCCGACGACGAGACCACCTGAACGATCTAATACTGGAAGCTTCAGACGAGAAAGCAGTACTAGTTAATGGATGGCGTAAGTCCACTTTAATATCTTATAAGTCTGCTTGGAATCGCTGGGCTAACTGGTGTATCAATAACAATATATCAATAATTAAGCCACAGTCTAAAGACTTAGCTAAATTTCTCGCGTACCTACATGTTAAAGAAAGATTTAAGCCTTCAACTATACAGCTTTACAGATCTGCAGTGTCTACTATTTGTGAGCCTCACGTAGGCAAGAAATTAAGTGAAGATATTTTTGTGAGACATGTACTTAAATCTATCGCACAGGCTAATCCTCAGAGTTCTCGGGTTCCTATATGGGATCCTCAACAGGTAGTATCGTGGCTACAAAATAATGTACCCCAAGAAGTAACGTACTTTGAAGCAAGTAGGCGATGTGCAGTAATATTGTTGCTTGCGTCAGGTAGACGTGTGCATGATCTTACGCTTCTACGCATATCCCCTCAACACTTCGAGGATAATGGTACTGATATGACATTTTGGCCTGTATTTGGTTCAAAGACGGATACTGCTAAACACCAACAGTCAGGATGGAAGCTTAATGTTCATGAAGACGAGAGGATTTGTCCAGTATTTTGGATTCGAAAAGTTATTGATTTATTGAAAATAAGAAGACGCTCATTTCAACAACTTTTTATTACCATTCATGGGGAGTCGAAGCCTGCATCCAGGACAGTGATTGCTAACTGGGTAAGAACAGTTTTTAAAGCTGCAGGTATAGAGGCTACCCCAGGTAGTATCCGTTCGGCAGTAGCTTCATATAACTGGATACATAATGTACCAATTGATATGATTTTACAAAAAGGTAACTGGAAACAAGCTTCGACTTTCCATAAACATTATTGTAAGGAAATTATAAAGAATACTAATTCTAGTAGTAATCAAAATCTATCTAAATTATTTAATTCAATTTAATTAAACTAAATGTGTATTTACCTGTATGATTTTGAATTTTCTGTTAATTCATGTAGATAAATAAATATTGTTATTTTATACAACAGCTTATTAGTTGTTAATATTTCAGTTAATATGCATAAATAACATTTTAGAATGATTACAGCTCATTTAGAACACTTCACCAGGAAATAACAGACACTTCTCACCATCTGCCCGGACAAGGCGAGGAATGCACAATGAATAGGTTTTACCTTACCAATAAAACCTGCATTGTGCTCCGAGCCTTGTCCGGGCACTTTTAGGTACCTGGTGAGAATCAATGAAAGAATAAATTTAGGAGACAAGTCTGCTCCTACCTGGTGGGGAAGGTAAGTGAAACAGGAAGTTGATAAAATGCAACTATATTCGTAGTACGGAAGCTCAGGATGGATAAAACAAGGTGGTTGCCAGCCGCAAAAATACTTATTTACACTCAAATTCAGCAATAGCTCTCTCACCATCTGCCCGGACAAGGCTCGGAGCACAATGCAGGTTTTATTGGTAAGGTAAAACCTATTCATTATTTACAGGAATATCCTGTTGATAATCAAACATTAGCAAATGCCTTTAAAGCTATAGTCGGAGCTTTAATACAATCATCTGGTGAAGAACAAGCAGCACATTTTGTTAGAGACTTTGTTATTACACAATTACAAGGTACTATTAAGTATTTTGAGAATATCTTATTAAGAGAAATATGGGCTACCTGTATCAATTTCTTAATTTTGTAAACAGTACAATAAAACATAACCTATAAAACAAATCATAAATTTGTATGCAATACTTTTTAGAGTATTGCAATCATTGTTGTTAATGGTGAAATATGTATATAGCTTTTAGGCACTGGGCATATAGGGTTTTATATATAAATGCATGTGTCACTTAAATAATCAAAATTTACTTATTAGTTCTTACTATATCCTCATTTTAAAAGGTTACCACAGATCTCATATGGCAATTTTTACTTTCAAATAACTTAGAATTGTGATAATTTAGGGCATTATACTACTGATATTTTTTGATACATGGAATAAGGAAAAACTGAGTATTTTTGCATGTTTTCATAGAGGTATTTATTGGAAATGTTATTGATATGTAATTTTATTATCTTTTAGATAAGGATGTTAATGAGTTTTGGCATTTAGAAGATCCTTGGGCAATACTAAAAGATCTGCTTGCTAAAACAAATAGTGAGTTGGAGCCACGGTTGATTGGAGAAGTTGGAAAAAACACTTTGCTTGCCTGTTACAGGGTTGGCCTTTACTTAGACAAGAAAATGTTATCATTAGGTTTGTTTACACTGAATTCCGAAAATAATTGTCAAGCTTCGGTTGAACCTAGTTGAGATTTGCTCCAGTTTTAATTTGACACATTGATATAGAAGCTATGCATAAATATTAGTAAAGAATTTAATTAGGAACTTTTATTTTGTACATTAACTTAGCCACTGTTAATTATTTTTTAGGTTTTGGTGAAACAGTGGAGATTGCTAAAGAAATGGCTGCAAGAGAAGCTCTAAAAAAAATTTTCGGCACACAAGAAAATATGCATCCAATTAATTTTAAACTTAGTGGTATACCAAAAGCAAGTTCTAATAAGAGATATAAAATATCTGCTAGTTAGAAATGGAAGTATTGTTAATGTAGAAAAAAGTCTCTAAATAATAAATATTGCATATTAAATTGTTTTTATTTTATACATCCTTAGTTCATAATCAATTAACAATTTATAAATATATTAAATTTTAATGCTTAAATCTAAATTTCAAGTCTAAACAGTCTGAAGGCACATAAAATCACAGTTATACGCAAATTATATCATATTTCTAGTTACTTGTCAACCAGAAGCAGAATCCATTATGAGATTTCCTTGTTTATCTTTAATTCTGATACGACCTGATGCATAACGAGTTTCTGATGTTCCATCATTGTATACCAATTTCACCGTGCCATCCGGAAATTCACGGCGCTGAAATAAAATATAAACATGGTATGTTATACTATATACTAGCATTGCCCGCGGCTTCACAAACCAAATTCTTAGGTTTACAGATTAGTATACTCTTACATTACAGTTTTCGCATTTTTTCTCAGAAATGAGATATTTTCCCGCAGTAAAAAGTATCGTATATGTTGATCCAGATAACCAGCTATCACCATACCAAATTTCATCAAAATCCCTCCAGTGGTTAAAAAACTATAGATTCGGCCAATGTATCGATAATGTTTTTTTCAATAAGATTTTCCAAAAAAAATTAATGTACAGATTCGGTTTAGTTACAATGTTATTATATGTATGGATTAGACGAAGTTGAAGCATCTTATTCGTCACTTCTGTGTAGTAGTTTAAAAGTTTGATTTGTAAGTGGTGTTTTTATTAAGACTTTTGTTCTAGCACAGTAATATGACACTTCTAGCAAGTGAATGCTTAGATGTATAATATGTATTTAATGAAAAAATGAAAGAGAACGAAAGTTCATCTGTTCACTATAGATATTACCATGAAAATAAACATTTTAATTTTATTAGACTTGCAACGAATAGTACCGAAACACGAATACTGAATATTCGGTGGGCTTTCTGGCCGAATAGCTGAATATTAGGCAAAATTATTCGGTCAATGGGTGACGGGAAAACTTTTATCTACGCGTTTGTTTCTCGTCTGGCGCCGGGATATATTTTTTATTCAGAGCATCTTTTCTCTGAATCTGGTATCGTCTAGGAGTAAACTACTGCCTGCAAATGCAGAAAAATTAGTCTTTTTGCATCATAATCTTCCACTTCTAAATTTTATTTATGATAATGCAGGTGCTTAGACATTTATTTGATAGTTTTTTTGTTAATTTTTGTAATAAAGATGGTGATTATGTACCTGTGACGACTTTAATGATTATAAGAAAAATATATTATTATAGAATAAATTTATATTTTCATTTTAAAAATAGGGAATATGCATGATTTTTTTTAGTTTTTTTATAGAATAGCTTACATCGTTATACAATTGTAAAAAAAATATCCAGCTCCAAAAAACTAAAATGTAGTATAAAAAAAATTCATACCGTTACGGATACTTCAAACGCTAGCCATTTCGCGCGCTTAGCGTGACGTCACAGTACGATATACACAGAGAAATGACGACAAAAAATTATGATATACTTGGACGTCATATTCGGTCTGACCAATGACGTTGCGTTTCAACTTACTTTGAATTTCCCACCTGTTTTTGCACTTTTTAATAATTATTGTCTTAATCAAAAAGAAATGACATTAAAAATTATTAATATAGGCAGATAAAATATTTCACCTTTCTTTACATCACAAGCATATTCCCTTTTATTATCTGATAACGAAACATATTAGTTAAGTATTCGGCCGAATAGGCAGAATACCGAATAATAGCCGAATATTTGTTGCAAGTCTAATTTTTATGGTATAAGAAAAATTCAATAATCCAATAAAGATACCTTATGGTCCTTAGCGTGTACTTCAACCTGTCCGTTGGCAAAGGTGATTCGCTGATCGCCATTAGCTGACACAGTGAGCGTGGCGCCGTCAGGGAATCGCCACTCTTCACGGACGTGCTCATTCTTGGGATCATAGTATCGTATACTTCCATTGGGTAGCCTAATTTCTGATGAACCATCCTTATATCGTTTCTCAACCTGACCACTGCAAAAATAAATTTGATTTATTTTTATTTAAAGTTAAAATTAAAGACTTTAATTATACATTAGGAAGATACATTATTTTTTTAATTATTTTGCAGATGAATCATCAGAGAAACTGTACAATTAATCAATTATGGTGAAAAAAATTAGCTTCCATAGACTCATATCTTCAAATAATATATTAAAAAAATAGGATATCTAATTTAAATAACCGATTTTATCACTTACTCTGGAAACTCCAAAACTTCCAATCCATCAGGATGTGTGGTATGATATGTTTTCGTTTCTGCATAATAGTACTTTATTCTGCCTTCATCATAAAAATTTTCTTTTACATCACCATTGTAGTATATAAATTTGCTGTATTTACCATTTGCTGATATAAGCTTAATGTTACCATTAGGGAACCGAAGCTCTTTTGACCCATCTGGTTTGGTAATTTCAGTTGGACTCAATTTTGTTTTTGCCAAACTTGTTTTACTTGATGTTGGCTCTGGACTAGGATTGAGTGTATCATAATCTTTGTGTTTATTTATGACTGTTCCTGATTTTTGACTAGAAGATGATCTGTTACTCAAGATAGATACTGGTGATTTTGTTCTAAAATTGGAATCGTGATTATATATTGTTAAATAATCATCTTCATTAGTCAGGCTCAGTGATGATTTAGATCCATTGGACAATCTATTATTAAAACATGGTGATTTTGATGTCATTGGGTTTATATCAATTGGCTGATACTTAGATAATCCATTTACAGAAGATTCTTTTTTATTATCATTGGTAGATTTTTGTATGAAGAACTCATTGCTAGTTACTGAAGGTCTATTTGAAACTTTAGGTGCGTTTTCAAAATATGAACTATTAGACTTGTTGCTAGAAGTTGGTGATAAAGATTTAAACCTTTCATTATATATCATCTCTAATTTATTTTCATCTTCACTTTCTGAACTAGTACTAGAGCCTTCAGAATCATTACATATATTGTCATTATTTGCCGATATGTGTGCACAATAACTATCTAACATATTATGTTTTTCTCTTTCACTAACTGAATCTTTTTGGCTAAAATACTTAGCATATCTAGAAGTAACATGTAAATTTGGGACACTCTTAGCTCGTGGTTTCATCATACCTTTCCTCACAGGCTGAACTTTTTTCGCTCTGCTTTGCCTTTCAATTTCGTAAGATTTATATTTAATGTCAGAATCTAATTCTACTTCAGATTTAGAATCTTTTGAGTTCATATTAGAAAGCTTTTTATTTATTTGCTCTAGATATTTAATATTAGTTAATCTTCTTGTCATTTCATTGCTATGTTGTATTCTCCTATTTTCCTTCTTTAATTTTTCAATTTCCTCTTGCAGATGCTTCTTATCTTTTTCCATTATTTTCATTTGATTTCGTAGACGTGCAATTGTTGATGTGGATTTAGCATCTTTTATTTTAATTTCCTCTTTTAGGTCATGAATCTCTTTTTTCAAATTAGTAACTTCATCTTTTTCCTTTTTATTTAAGCGTCCCCTCATATCTCTTACATATCTTTCATATATTTGCTTTTGTTTGCTTAATTTTTCCTTTTCTTCTGCCAAATAATATTCAGACAATACTTTTTCCTCATTAAACTTTTGTTCAAACATACTTTTCTCTTCATAAAACTTTTGACGTTCTATATCTACTTCCTCACGCATCTTAGTCAAATTTGCGTTTTCTTTTCTAAATGTTTCTATTTCATCTTCTAATTCTTTAAGCCTATCTCTTAAAAGTTCACTTGTAGCAATCAACTTAGAATTCATCTCTACCATATTAGCATTCATGATTTCATATTCAACAGTCATATTGTCATTATTCTCTTTTTCTTTGCAATTGTTTTTTGCCTCACATGTTTGTACATTTTCAGATAAACCTTTTTTGTTAATTTGATCATTTTCAATGCAACTGACATTTAAATTAGTTTGTGTGACAGTTTTACAAGAGCAGCAACTTGATAAAGTAGAACAATTTTCACTACATTCTGTGTATTCACTGTTACAAGTGTCAGTATCACTATATGAGTTGTTCCTTCGTCTTTGATCAATATCAGGAAGTATATGCAGTAATTTAGGATTTTTAGATATATATTTCTGCATTACTAATGGTGTGCTCTCTCCTGAACATTCTAAATTATTATTTCTTAAAAAACGGTTAAAAAATGAACTTTGCATACTAAAACTTTCATGACAAACTTTATTTTCTAACAATTCAAACATTTTCTGCTCAGCTATTTCTCTTTCCTGTTTAAGTCTAGAAATATCTTCATTACAACTAATATCTGACTCACAACTTTTTGCTGGGGAAGCAAAATTTTTATAATACTCACTTTGTTTTAATTTCCTTAAGAAGTCATCTTGTTCCTTTGTTAATACAGCCGCCCAGGTTTTACCTTCACAATTTTTAACTGATTGATCTTTTGGGGAGTTGGCAGAAACTAATTTACATTTCTTATTTAAAGTAAAATTGTTGTTTAAATGATTTGACATTTGTTCAATCAGTTCCTTCTCAGGCTGTTTAACTTCAGTTACAGTTTGAAATTCAACATCTTCTTTTGGATTTGATTCACTAGTTTTATTTAATTTGGATTCTTTTAGGCCTTTTTCAATTGGTACATTTTCTGATTTATTGATTTTATCTTTTGAATTTATTGTATTTATTTTAGTCTTTGAATTAAATTTAACATTTTTCGCTCTCCATGGCAAAGATTTTGTGTTTTGTATTACAAAATCAGATTTCTGAATACCAAATCTTGCAGTGCCTTCACCTCTTCTAAGAAATGGTCTTTTAAGAATTTTATTTTTTTCAAGCTCAATATCTTTACCAGACCTTTTGTCATTTTTTAATTTTTCGGAAATTAATGTTTCGAAATCCTTTTTTGGAGAAAGTATAGGCGTATCATCTAAGGATATTTGTTTTCTTGTTTGTTTAATTTCTTTAGTATTCATAGATGATTGGTCCTTATCATTATTTTCCTTAATTGAATCTAAGCTTCTGGTTGAAATGGGTGAATTAGCAACAAATTCAGATTCTTCGGAAATGTTTAGCACAGAAATACCATCAATAATATTATGTATATTTTCTTTAGTAGAGAAGTTATTAGTGTTCAATCGAGGGGACACATCATTTGAAGTATCTTCTGACTGCAATAAACTTCTAAATGTATTGTAACTTGTACTGTCACTAAAATGACTCACAATCTCTGTAATACTTGAAGTTATTTCAGGGGTGTTTTGATATTGTATGCGTTGGTGCTGTAGTTTCCCACGTTGTAATAATTGCAACTGTCTAAGCAATTGTAAGCGATCTAATATTTTTGACGGGGACAAAGAAACATCACTTTCTGAGTAGGACTGATCCATCATTGTATTTTGATTTTCTACATTATATAGTTATTAATCCCAAATTGAGATAAATACTGATCAGTGATCACAATTAAACACAAAGTTTCCAATTTGTGGTTTTACTTTGGTCTTTGTGTTTGTATAGTTCAGACTTCAGTTTTCATTTTCAAATAATGGCAGTTGTAAGTTGTAAATTGTAAACTCTGTGTGACATTCACATTGACATTTAAAAGGTTGTTGTTACTATCAATAAACATACTTCCATTGATAACTCTTGACAAATAATCTTTTAAATAACTAGACTCTCATCATATTTTAAATTTTATGCTTTCTTTATAAATATTATTATTATAGGGTATATTACTCTATACTCGACTAGTACGTTTTGAAATCAATAGCAAGAAAACTAAATTGAACTCTTTATTATGAGCGAATATGCGACCAATATGTCTTTTGGGCGAGTGAGCGCACCCGCTGGCAACGTACAGCACGGGAGGGAGTTGTTTGGAATTTGGATCAGGCATCTAGTTAACGAGGTCCTGATCCAACGCTGGTGGAAAGACTTGGGTACTCTGGTGAAATGAAGATGTTACATATAAAACTGAATTTATAATCTGTTTTACTGAGTTCATTAAATTAAAAATCATTAAAGGATTACTTAATTTTGCCCTATCGGCAATTTATTTTTCAGCATTTCAAAATATTTTGGGAAAACTACTCAGGGAGCTGCGATTTTCTATCACAAAACTCTTCTTCTCCTACCCATTTCCCAAAAATATTAAAAAAAAATGTCTTATATCTATTGATGTCTATGAGTAGATATTCTGTCAAATGTCAATTATCTGACAAATACACCAATAAATGTCAAAATTTTTGTCCAGCTTCATTCAAATATCATCTGGTCACTTAACTAAACACATTCGGACCACAATGTCTAAAAGAAGCAGTTTTCATAGGGCTCCAAAATTTAGGCCAGAAGTAAAGGTTGTGAATGGGCCGAAGCAAGCGATAGGTTTAACTGGAAGAAAGGAGAAAATTGAGGTTCTTTCTGAACCTATAAAATCTGTGTCTGATAAAAAACTTTATAAGTGAGTACTTTCTAACCATAGCCATCACTAAAACATTGCATTTAGTGCTTTTACGATATAAATATTTTACACATTTTATATTCTTCTTTTTATTTATCGTATGCTAGTATATTAGATATAGATGAGTTTGATTCATGTACAACTTATTTAAATGTCAACTAATATTCATAAATGTCAGCTACCCACAAATTTTAATAAATTAATGACTTGACCAGATAAGCTTTTATTATAATAATCCAATTGTTACAAAATATTTGAAGAAATAAAAGAAAACAAAAAGAAAATGTACTTATGTATATTTTAGTCTTTTATATTATTATTTTAACAATTATTTTCATTTTGCATCTATCAGAGGGTTATAAACAAAACTATCTTTTTGGGCTTTGTTTTTTTTTTGGTTGCCGATGTTTCAAATGCTGATGCTTTACCCCAATTATGATCACTGGTAAATCTAAGAAACTCAGATATTCAAGTTCTAGTCCAAAAAATGACAAATATTCACATAAACTTAAGAAAGCATTATATCAGAGGGTTTTTAGTTTGTTTATAAATATTAGATTAATGAGCCTTATTTTTAAATTTCTATAGAACTATAAGATTAGAGAATGGCCTGACAGCTTTACTTATATCAGACCCTAGTAGACCATTCATTCTCAATGAGAGTAGCTCCAGTGAAGAAGAGAGCAGTAGTTCTGATGATAGTGCTGGACAAGAGAGTGATGGTGGTAAATCTGTACAATCTACTGCTAGTGACCAGCACGGGACAAAAAAGAGAGCTGAATTTGATGAGGAAAAGTTGGTAAGTTAAATTAAGTAATTATTTTTGTTAGTAAAATGACAAAGCGTTTATGTGTAGTAAATTTCATTTATTTCAAAATGACATTGATCTTGTCTTTAGCCTTGAAAACTGATATTGCAAATAGTCTTTATTTAGTTCACGGTCAAGTTTTCTTAAAGTGGTTTCTAATTATGTAACAAGCAAAATGCAAAACTATGTCATACATGTAGTAAATTAAAGTAAAAAGGAGTGTTATTCTGTATGTTAACTTTTATGACAGCAGAGACTTAATAATAAGGTACAGATGCCTAGGTTGCATGCATTTGAGATATCATAAATAATTTCGTATTTTTAGATATTGTGTCATTTTAATTTTGTCCTTACCTTAAAGTATTTTTTTATGACAGTTACTTAGATACTTAGATTTTTTAATTATCATGATCATAACAGACCTGTGAATACATATCATATTATAAAATTTCTATTTAAAAACTTTACTGTATACACTTTAAAGTGTATTTAATATTTATAATATAACTAGTGAATTACACTAGCTTCACTTGGGTGCATCCCTAAGCTTGATTTGTTTAGGAAAGCATAAAAAGACAATTGTCCAAAAATATTTTTTGCGGCAGTAGCCTGCACAATTGTATACAGAACAACCCTTCAGAAGTTCATTACAATTAGGTCAATGGTTTAGGAATGTATATTAGTTAATTATATGTATATATATCCCTATACATTACTCGGATAAGATGAGAAATTTAAGTCACATCATTTATTGTAACATGACTTGGGTACCTCATATTAACGAACTAAGTAAACATATGCATTTTTCCTTTCATTCTCTCAAGCGTCTCCAATACTTTCTCCCATTCAAAACCAAAGTTATGCTAGCGCGCAATCCATCCTATTACCCATTCTCGACTACGCTGACGTCTGCTTCCTGGATGTGTCAGAGGAGCTACTTAATAAACTGGAGTGTCTTCAGAATCTTGTCATACGTTTTATCTTTGGCTTGCGGAAATATGACCACATCTCTGACTTCCGTGCTCAACTTAAGCGGCTCCCCATCCGTCTTTGCCGTAATATGCACACCCTGTCATTCCTTTATAATAATATCCTTAAAAATCAAAATTTCCCTCCTTACCTTTGTTCCCGTTTCAACTTTTTACCAATCCCTACACATTCCAGAAGATCTTGCAGTGCTTCTATGCTTGACATTCCAAGGAGCAAAACTAAATTCCAACAAAATTATTTTTCGTCCATGCCGCAGTACTATAGAACCAACTGCCCAAAACCATCCATGAGAGCCCATCCATCCATACCTTTAAATGTAAATAAAAAAAATTTTTATTATCACAAATGTAGACAGTATCAATCAGCACCTTTCTCTATTTTCATATTTTATATATTAAGTATGTATATGTATATATGTATGTATAAGTAGAGTCTTTATACTAGGTATTATATATGTGTAGTATTATATATTTTATAAGTAATATATGTATATGTAAATATGTATGTATATGTGATTATTATTACCTTTATTTGTAGTATATATTTAGTAAATTTTTTTGCATTATATTGCCGCTGACATCTTCCACAACCAGGGGTTGACTGGAAGAGATCTCTTTTAGAGATACGTCTACCTTTGTGAACTATGTTTATTTGTGTTATTTTTTTCTGTATTATATTTTAAGTGCAATAAAGAATATAACAATTTTATATAATATATATTTATGTAAGTATTTATATTTGATTAACTGCACTTTAGCCTGCTTTTTAAAACTATCTCTCTAACTCAATTAGGTTGACTGGAAGAGTTCTCTTCTAGAGATAAGTCCACCTTTTTTTTTTTTTTTAACGTTGGGAAATGCATTTACGCACGACGTGTGGGACTCACCGGCGTAATACAGCCAGTACTACCCACTAAAACCCAACAAAACCTTCCCCCGTCTTAATGGGGCGTCGCAGGATCGCTTACGCATTCAACTACGACGCCCCGACGGCAGGTCTGCCGAAGCAGACCAACACAACCATGGGGTTGCTCCAAGGTCCACTCTGCTATCAGAGAAGTACCAGGAGCAACCCGCAAGGTACACCGCCCCCCGAAGAGGGCCACCTCCCACCGCCCACCGAAGTGGGCAACCTCCCTGTGCGTTTCTTAGCTTCGCTACTACTACTGAGCCCCCCCACCACGACAAGGTGAACGCACGTTGGGGGGGAGAGATAAGTCCACCTTTGCTAACTAATTTTATTGTTTATTACTCTCTGTATTTTACATATAAGTGCAATAAAGAATATTATATATAGTAGCGGATCTAGAGGCGAAGCTAAGGCCTCAAAATATCAACTGAGACCACTTATAGTCTGGTCAAAGTAGACATATCAAAGTGTAAAAATTTGCATAGATCTTAAATTTGGTATGAAATACAACTTTTTCAAGTTTTTCAACCATTATATCTCTGAAATGATGACGTCCAAGAGAAAAATTTTAGAAACTATTTTTGTAGATAATTGCATAATATACTTTTTTTGTCTGATTTATTTTTATCATAAAACTTACGGTTTGGCTAAAAAACGCAAAAAAAAAAATCATATTTGTCAACTTTGACCTTGAATAAAATTTTTTGCAAGTGTGGGAACGATGAGGACTTTATACATTACATTTATAATGGTGTTCCGAACATTCATACCAATTTTCAGCTCTATGCGAATTTTTGTTAATCTACCATTATTTTTGAGCTAACTTGACCTGACTATTATGACAAATCTCAAATTAACACACATAATTCACTTTTAAAACTTTGATAAACAAATTATTAAACTTGACAATCTTATTAATAATATCAGGAGCTCAGGTACATAGTATAGTTCTAACAAGTAGCTAGTAAGTACAAAAATCTATTTTTAAAGTGCTATGCTACTTAAGGATAGAAATAATGTGTATTTTTAAAGGTAGTGCTTAGGTTTTCCCTACGATGGATCAAGCCCTCCCAAACTAAAATCCTGGATCGCCACTGTGCCAATGATAAAGGACAAACATATGAAAATTCATTTTTATTTGTATAGATTAATAATCTTCAGTTTTTATATAAAGTTAATGCATGTTTTCACCTATTTTATTAATGTACCAGTACCTAAGTTACGTCAATTTATTAGCCTGATAATCTATTAGAGCGAGACAATGTAGATGCTTCGAGTGCTATTGAGGTGTCTGAAAATATTTAATAAGCAGTTGATAACCTGTGAAAATATTTTTGTACTATTCATTTTATTTTTCATTGTTATGTATATTATTATACACACACATATTACAATTTTATTAATATGTATATGTACTACCTCGGTGGCCGCAGATGCGAAAGTCTTGGCTTCGAGTTCCGGATTGGGTCATGTTTAGTTATTGAATTTTTCTGTCAAAGAATTCTCACTAGCAGTCCGGAGTTAGGAAGTTGTCGGTGTTACAGCTTCTTGTCTCGGAGAACACGTAAAGCCGTCGGTCTTGCGCCTTAAATCTCATCGAAGTATCGTCCCATCGGATTTTGAGAGTGAAAAGTTATAGAGAGTTCACTTGTGTCCGCGTGAACAGCTGTGCACTATAATATCTCCTGCGCATATTGACTAGTCTCAGTGAAGAAATCATTATAGTCGTAGTAACATTCGGCGTAGTAATTTTCTAATTGAAATTTTATATAATACTTTCTTAGATTTTAGGATCTTTTCGCCGATTTATTTAGATTTTACCAGTACGGACTGGAAATCAGTAACCAAAAAAAAAAAAACTAAAACCGGTTAGAAGATCTCAAAATTTGATACTTTAAAATTTATATCAGTACTTTAATACTTTTAGGAAACTATGTTGAAATAATCTTTATAAGCTAATAAGGGACTAACATCGCAAAAGTGAAAAGAACAATTTTTAAAGAAATGTTTGTCGGTTTACGTGTTGTTTATGTTTCACAAAAAAAAAAAAAAATAGATGGCTTCTGATTCAATTTGAGATTAGTCTGCATACCCATGCTTCACATCAGCTACTTTTTATCCACGAAAATGAAAGGGTTGGTCTGGGAAGGAGATATCAATTTAGCAAGATAGCCAAAGTTTAACATAGACTAAACAGTAAACTCTAGCTAAATATACACGTATTTAGTAGCAAAGGCGGGCTTGAATATAACTAACCCAATTATCCTTTTCAACCGACTTCAAAAAGGAGGAGGTTCTCAATTCGACTGTATGTTTTTTTTTTTTTTTATGTTTGTTACCTCAGAACTCCGTCATTTATTAACCGATTTGGACAATTTTTGTTTTGTTTGAAAGGGTATACTTCCAGATTGGTCCCATTTAAATTTCAAAAAAAAAAAAAAAAATACCACCCCTAAGGGTGGAAAAACAACTAATGATGAATTTAACCTACTTCTAATTGTCATATTGACTTGAAACTTTGCAAGTATTTCTATTTCCGTTGATAGTACAGTGATTCGGTGTTGTTGACCTTATCTGATGGCAAGGCCAGAATGTGGATAGGTGGAACTCTTCAACGGCTAATAGTAGATACTTTGAGTTTGGGCTTATTTTGTTTGATTTGACAAGCCTAACACGTTAGAATCCTTACTTTGCTACTACTATCTACACTAAAAAGGGAAAAATAAAACTTTTTAACAAAAAAAAATAAAAACCGACTTCAAACAAAAGCACTAAAAAGTAAAAAATAACTGATTGGTAGTTTTCATTTACTATACATACCTAATCAAATATTTTCGAAGTCGGTGTGCTTTGGCTAAGTAATTAAAGCCTACCTATGAAATACATACCTAATCAAATATTTTCGAAATCGGTGCCAGCCCATACAAAGCAAAGCACACCGACTTCGAAAATATTTGATTAGGTATGTATAGTAAATGAAAACTACCAATCAGTTATTTTTTACTTTTTAGTGCTTTTGTTTGAAGTCGGTTTTTATTTTTTTGTTAAAAAGTTTTTATTAAATACTATGAAAGAGTGTTTGAAGTAAACATACTTTTGCCTTTCTCATCGAATCCTTTATCGTGCTAACACTTCATACTCTTAACAGGTTTATAGCCAAAGACACCATATATCTATACTTATTATAAAAATAAGTCCCCCGGCCGCGTCTTTCTGTCCTCCTGTCTGTCTGTACGCGATAAACTCGAAAACTACTGAACGGATTTTTATACGGTTTTCAACAATAGAAAGAGTAATTCTTGAGGAAGGTTTAGGTATATAATTTATTATGCTTTTATGTAAATTAGCTGAAATACGGCGACAAATGTTGAAGAGGTCGCAAAAAATCTCGCCAAATGGGAACTTTCCACGCGAACGCCGCGTAAACTAGCAAAGATACAGTTAAGTAATGTACTAGAGAATTCAAAATCTATAAAAATGCTACAAAAAAGTCCGCGATAGCATATCTCTATCTCTTACGGTTGACTTACAATAACCACTTTTATGTTAACATTTTTAATTAAAAACATTACGTTATTTTCAAAGTTATTTTCTTTAGTTCGGTATTAATCCTTATCCAAATGAATATTTTAGTTAGCTTAGTCATTTAATGCAGATTAAAATTGCTCTTTACACTAAATCAATCAGATGAATAGTTTTTGAGATATCGTTGTTAGAAGTAATTAGTAGCGAAACATTTTTAATGCTTGGCGAGCATTGAGATGCCTACGGCGAGTCCATCCCCTCTGCCCCGCATCGCTCGACCGCCTGCTCAAGCTATATAAACCGGGCGATGTAGCGCGCGATCCTAGGATACTTTTTACCGCGGGAAAATATCTTATTTCTGAGGAAAAATACAAAAACTGCAATGTAAGAGTATACTAATATGTAACACCTAAGAATTTAGTTTTTGGTCATCTGAACGCGGGCGGAGCCGCGGGCAATGCTAGTTTAGATATATAAAGGACAAGTTTAAGCAAATCTCTAGAAAGCGATGCAAGATATTTCTAAAACAACTTTCACTTGACACGGTATGAGGTGTTAACATCAGTTTACGCCACTTTTACTTAGCAATTAATATTCCATACATTATATTTTTTTAAATCAATATAATTAAATATATACATACAAATATGCGTAGATTAAACTCTTTATGTTGTAATGTAGATGGACAATAGTTATTTACCATATACATATGTATATAGCATTATTTAGCTTACTGATAGAGATTTCTATTCCAGAAATAAATAAACAGGTAAATTATAACTACATATTGTATTTCTCGTTTAAGTGTTTTTGGGAAAAGGACTCGTACTTAACTAATGACGAAAGAAATAAAAAACGAATTGTATCGATTAGACCGATAGGTATTTGTTGCGATTCGCGGTCTGCATCGCGACAATCCTGTATCGTTTGTAGCCGGACATGTTATTCACTAAACTGTAGACTAGAGACTGGAAGAGAGATATAGGAGGCAGTTATGCTGAGATGTCTAGAGGACTAAGTATTAGTTACTTTGTATTGAAAATGTGTTCACAATCAATATAATTATGATATTGTTATCATATCGTCGGACATAAACGCTTAGCACTGTGTTTTTGCGTCCTTAAATGTTATTTTAATTTGAAAGTTTTAATGTTATAGATATTCAGTATTCATTATTTCTATCTATTTAATTTTTTAAGCAAATACACAATCCTATTCTATAGTAATTCTATACTAATATTATAAATGTGAAAGTGTGAGTATGGATGTATGGATGTTTGTTACTCTTTCACGCCAGAACGGCTGAACGTATCTGGATGAAATTTGGCACAGAGATAGATTATAGTCTGGAATCGCACATAGGTTACTTTTTATCCCGGAAAAATTTACGGTTCGCGAGGGATAGATTTGTTTTAGTTTAGGGACGAACGAAAGAGGGTAAGTCGCTAGTCATATAATGGAGAGTGTCTTCTAAAAAGGGATACACCTATATATCGAATATAAAACCTATCGAAATGACAGTGCGTTCGAAAAGATTAGCGATTTAAGCCGCGCGTCAGAAATCGATCGTGTATTTTAGCTTAATTAGAAGAAGCCTTCTGCCTCTCGCATAAATACAAAGACCTTAATTAAATCAAGATAGGTCACGAAACCACATACTTAATGCAGAGTCATAGACCATGTAATCGTATGGTAATACGTGCTAATAGAATTATTATCCGATGGCGATAAGTATTTTTGTACTATACATAAAGATAGTTACTTAACCTAATTACCTATTACATGCACAAAAAACCCGTCTGCGTAAAATCTAGAAATAAAAAGGTACAAACAAGGTGACATAGGAATATCTTCTATCTATATCTATTTTTAGGAACCAGAAGTGAAATTGAAATAAAAAAAAACAATAACAACTACTTACACACATTTATCTTATACTTTTAATAGAAATTTTAAACTAAATCAGTTAAAAAAAAATAACAGAGATCTTATGTACTAACAATTTAAAGAAAAACAAATCTAAATTCTTAATTACAGAGAAAAATAAAAGGCAGGTTGACTTTCCAAATGGACAAGGGTTTCCCTTATACTAGTTGACAGTACACGAAAAGTCTCTCGAATGAAGCGCGCACAAGCTTATATAGACTCGTAGACGCTTCCACTACTAATTGTCATCCCTTCCATGATGACGTCTCCTCGCTATTCTTCCAATACGGCCTCTCCTGACTGGAGGACGTCCTCGTGCTCCTGTGTCTCATGCTGCTGGATGCCCACCGAGCAAGAGGGCACAGGCTCGGAAGTAGACTCGGGAGGCACATTGGTGCTCCTGGCAGCTTGCTCAGGCGTGGACTCCATATTGTCATCACTGTCTGCACCTGAGAACATAAAACATATCAGATCGGGACGTCGGTAATTATCACGGAAAGATTGATCCGTGGTTGATCACAATTACAAATACCAGGGAGGAAGCACGGCGTTAGCTATCTCTGACTGTAAGAAACATAGGCACGACGTTAGCTTATTTCTTACATCAGCTCACCCACATGGCATAGGCACGACGTTAGCGTACCATGAGGCTCGCACGAATGGCAGAGGCACGACGTTAGCGTACCATGAGGCTCGCACGAATGGCAGAGGTACGACGTTAGCGTACCACTTTCAAAATAACCACATGGCATAGGCACGACGTTAGCGTACCATGCGGTCTTAATCACTGTGTGACAGTAGCACGTCGTTAGCTTGTCCACACAAGTACCACATAAACTCACCCTCAAAGAAGGCAGCACATGTATCAGGAGTCCACTCCCCTCGCCATGGCACCATAAGCTCTGCCGCAGCCTGAGTTGCCTTTCCGTACGAGCCAGCCAGCAGCTGCAGCTCGTAACGATCGTGGGGAAGCGCCTTGATCACACGATATGGCCCGCGCATGCCCGAGTCGAGTTTGCCAGTCGCTTGTGCCCGCTTAATCACAAAAACAAATGAATTAATTTCGAACTGTCGAGGGGGTCTACGGTCAGTATTTACAGTTGAATCTTGTTGATGTTGATTCATTTCCAATCGTTCAGACGCCCTTTGCCTATGCATCTCTCTTAATGCTTGACGATTAGGACGAGAGTTGTCTAAGGCAATGTCACGAACAAGATGACGAATAAGTGGCGTAGCCGCTTCGATGCCCACCAACAAGTTCAATGGCGATAATCTGGTGGTTTTCTGCTTCGTTATATTTAGAACTAACTGCAGTCGCCACATAACATCTGACCACTCCTTCTGTCGGTGGTTGCATTCAATGCGAACCATGTTAAGTAAGGTCCGACAGTAACGCTCGACTTGTCCGTTGGAATGGTGCATTTCAGGAGTAATTAAATGCATGTCAACACCTAATTCTGTTACTAATTTTGTAAATTCTGAACTTAAAAACATACGACCACGATCTGCTACAATCAATTTTGGAGTACCGAATAGAGAAATAACATTTGTAAAAAGTCTTTTTAATTCTACAGCATCTTGACCAAACATGGGGTACAAGAGACAATATTTAGAAAAGGCATCAATTACAACTATCACATATCTATAACCATTAGACTATGGTAAAGGTCCTAATGCATCTACATGTATAACCTCAAAGGGAAGACCTGGTTTTTCCCATGAATGTATAAGCTGATGGGGAGCCCTAGGGATCTTTTTATGAGTTATACAAATCAGACAATGACTTACATATTTTTGGACAAAAGATTTAAGGGAAGGAAACCAAAAATGTTTTCTGATAAGTTCTAATGTTTTATCAACTCCCAGGTGGTCGTGTTCATCATGAAAGATTCTAAGCAGGCTGAGTCTATGGCCTTTTGGCACAAAGCATAAGAGTCTAGAGTCTTCTCCTACTGGAGTGTACTTATAATAGAGAAGGTCATTCTTGCGAACATAGTGACTAGAATCTAGACGCCCCTCTGCTAGTTTTTGAAGTAACTGTTGGGACTCTTCATCAGCAGCCTGCGCTATTTGAGCCCAGTTTTGCCTTTTGCGTGCTTCGCAAACATTAATAGGATTGCGGCTCAAATAGTCGGCGTGCGACATAGAGGTGCCCTTGCGGTACTCTAGCGTAAAATTAAAGTCCTGCAAATATATCCACCATCTGGCTACGCGCGGCAACAGGTCTTTCTTTTGTTGCGTGGCTTTCAATGCGTTACAATCAGTGACGACAGTGAAGTGAACGCCAACCAGATAGTGTCTGTAATTTTGCAAAGCTTTAACGACGGCCAAGGTCTCGAGCTCATAGGAATGGTACCTTGGCTCGGCACCCTGAGTCCGTTTACTGAAATAGGCAACTGCTCGTTTATACACCTTTTCATGAACCTGAAGAAGCACTGCACCATAACCAATAGAACTCGCGTCCGTGTGGACTTCTATAGGTAAAACGGGGTCGTAAATGGCTAAGACAGGTTCACTTGTAATTTGCGAGACAATATCTTGCCGTGCTTCTTCTTGTTCACTACCCCATACGAAAGGAACACCTTTTTTAGTAAGTTTAGTAATAGAAGCGGTTTTAGTGGCAAATCCAGCTATATAGCGACGGAAGTAACTCGCTAGACCCAAAAATTGACGAACTTGCTTAACCGTCTTTGGGATGGGAGCCTCTACTAAAGCTTGGACCTTTTGTTGGCTCGGCTGCACCTGACCCTGACTGATAGTCCGTCCCAAATATTCTATCTTAGTGGACAAAAAAGAGCATTTCTTTAGGTTAATAGAAAAACCGGAATCAGTCAAAGTTTGAAGCACCTTGTGGAGAGTCAACAGGCCCTCGTCAATTGTATTGCTAAGTATAAGTACATCGTCAATATACGCCAGGACCTCACCAGACTCCAGGTATGGGCGAAGAGTTTTTGCCATTATACGCTGGTAAACAACAGGTGCATTTGCTAAACCATAGGGCATCTTCAAATATTCATAGTGCCCCTCTGGTGTAACAAAGCCTGTGATAGTCAACACACAAACGGTCAGACCCGTCTTTCTTCTTTACTAATAGAATAGGACTCGCATATTCCGATTCAGAGTCTCGAATGATATTCTTTTCAAGAAGATCTTTAATTACTTCGCGAACTTTTAATATTTCTGGATAAGAAAGTCTGTAGGGCCTATAATTAACTGGCGTAGCACTATTTAATTTTATTAGCATGCTGCCAGTGTTAACTGTGGACGTCGCCGTCCCGGAGATAAAAAAACTTGAAAATGTCTTAATTAAGTCCAAAAGTTTACTTAAGTTTTGATCAGTTAAAGAAGTCTTAATCGGAATCTGCGTAGTCGGCATGGTACTCAAAACGTCACGTGTAAGGCGAGGCTTGCAAGTAAGATACTGCTGGTCACGGGTACGTATGTAAGTAACACCTTCGCGGTTTAATACATCGGTACCAACAATGATAGGAGTATTCATAAGTTCAGGGGACACAACATGTAAGTCCACCTCTAAAGTTATCTCATTAAACTCTATAGCCAAAGTGACAAAATAAGTCGACTCAATTTCATTGCCGCCTATACCTCTTAAAACTCTGAAAGCTGGCTTACGTGCGCATTTGAAATGTCTCAGCAAAGATGAAGAAATCAAGGATATACTTGAACCGCTATCTATAAGAATATCGACAGGAATTCCTTGTATGACTGCTACTACTATATCTTTATTTTTATTATAGCGGTTTTCCTGGCAGAAGTTAACATTATTCGCGTTACGAGAATCAGATTTAAGTTTTGCAAAACAAGTTTCAATTTTATGACCCGGTTTTTTACAGAAAGCGCAAGGTTCGGATTTATTTAAACTCTGAGCAGAACTATCCTTCTTATTGTTTTCATCATTGTTGCTTTTATTAGAAACGGTTTTAGACTTCTTGAAACAATGAGACTGGGTATGACCACGCTGGCCACATAAAAAACATTTGCCTTCCTCAAACTTACGTTTACGAACGTTTGCATCATGATTTGATTTAGAAAAGCGGTTATTACGCGTGCTATCACTAGATTTCTTATTAAAAGTAGTTGTATTTGATTTGACATAAATAGAGAAGAATTCTACTAGTTCATTTGGCATTAACTTCGCATTGGTAGCCGAAGCACGAATTTGCGGATCCGTAATGCCTCGTATGACTATCGCTGAAATAAGCTCGTCACTCAACCCCCTAACTATGCGTAACTTTAATAAGGACCGGCGAGCATAATCGGCATATGTCGGGTATTGATCAGAGTTATTACTCATAGCCTCGTACAAAATATTTGCAATATCCGGTTTCCTAGGGCACAACGGTTTAAACCCTTTCTTAAAATTACTCCAACTACGATCATTGGTGACCCATTCATTGAGCCACGTTCTAGCATCTCCTTTAAGACAATTACCGATACGAGACAGACATTCGTTATCGTTCCAATAGTTTGTACTCTTAGCACGGTCAACTTCCTCACACCAGGTGTCTATATCGTGGATGCTAGGATCGAAATTGGATATGTAATAAGATTGGTTAGATCTCACCGTCGTGTTGATTGAACGTATCGCGTCGATGATACGATCAGTCCCGCTGGCGTCACGGTCCGTAATTGCACTCACGGGACGCCCTGGTGAAGACGTCACAGCTGACTCTCGACCTTCAAGCACCGACCTCTGATGCTCAACTACAGTCGTGGTCAGAGGTCGCAGCCGTGGTGGCGTCAGCGCAGGCACACCTGCGCTCGGTTCATGTGTTCGCGGCGGTGAGGAGCTACGTTGCCCTTCCAATACAGTTAAACGATTTAAAATTTGTTGCATTTGTTCGGTTAACATGTTATTAGGGGAATTATGTCTTTTTGAAATACGCCTAGAATGAGCCTTTCGGCGCCTAGAACCAGAATTATCGTTACTCGAGTGTGCAGCACCGTGCCCAGAACGCGAACGACGGTTTCTAGAGCGACTTCTACTTTTACGATCTTGATTAGGCATTTTCTTTATTGTAGATAACAGTAAATTACGAAAAATAAAATTAAACAAAGCACAATGAAAAGAAATGCGTTATGCGGGTAGGTAGGCTTGTATAGCTAAATAGCAAATTAGACCACAAGAGGTTTTGAATTTAAATTCACAAATCTATTTAAGATCACACACAAATATATTCAAAATCAATGTAGGTAGTAAGCAAAAATAAATTGAGATGAACTCACCAGTGTTTTAGTGTCATATACTTTACCATTAAATTATGCAGACCACACACTACTTACGTAACAGCAAGAAACATAGAATGACTTCACTTTTTTAAACGCAACAAGAAAAAAAACGTTAAGTGATTTGAATAGTCAAAATGCCGTATCTCAGGAATGCAAAGCGAATTAGGTCACGTGAAACTTTCTAATCCCACTTCTGATTTTAGGAGCCAGAAGTGAAATTGAAATAAAAAAAAAACAATAACAACTACTTACACACATTTATCTTATACTTTTAATAGAAATTTTAAACTAAATCAGTTAAAAAAAAAAATAACAGAGATCTTATGTACTAACAATTTAAAGAAAAACAAATCTAAATTCTTAATTACAGAGAAAAATAAAAGGCAGGTTGACTTTCCAAATGGACAAGGGTTTCCCTTATACTAGTTGACAGTACACGAAAAGTCTCTCGAATGAAGCGCGCACAAGCTTATATAGACTCGTAGACGCCACCACTACTAATTGTCATCCCTTCCATGATGACGTCTCCTCGCTATTCTTCCAATACTATATATATAAAAGAAAGTCGTGTTAGTTACACTATTTATAACTCAAGAACTGCTGAACCGATTTGGCTGAAAATTAGTGGGGAGGTAGTTTAGAAACAGGAGACGGATATAGGATACTTTTTATCCCGTTCGATTGCGTGTCCGTTGTGACGTGACATAAAACTCAAGAACGGCTAGATATTTGAATTTTTGGATTTCTTAGTTAGTCCGGAATAGGATAATAAATATTAAAACATCAGAAAAAATTACGAAAAAAAAAAATTGTATGGCTAACGCTGGCTAATAACTATTTATATCTATTTAAAACGTACCTAGCGACGAACCCGAGCGAAGCGAGGGTGAGCCGCTAGTAACTAATAAAAATGAATCACTGAAATGTCTGTACACGCATAACTTCCGATCGACTGCACCAAATTGGATTATTTTTAGTGTTTGTTTTGTCAGAACAAGTTTTGTATAGAAGAAAATTAAAAATAAAATATTTTTTTTACTAAAGTAAGTTCTTTTTAATCTCATGATATGAAAAGTGAGTGAGTGAAATAGTTTTTATCTCGGAAATCATCCCTTAAGGTGGTGAGAATGGGTATGAAAGTTTGTATGGGGAAGCAAGCTAGGGATGAACCCGAGCGAAGCGAGGGTGAGTCGCTAGTAGTATTATCAATTATGCTTTCGGTGTAGTTATTGTACTTATAGTTCAAATCCGTATTTTGAAACATAAGCTCAATATCCTGTATTATATTCATTGTCGTTGTGTAATGTGTATGTATTACGCTGTATTTATTTAACCTGCTGTTGTCAGTCATCGCATATTTTTTTACAATACGATATGGTCTACCGCAGGACTTAATGATAGTTTCTTTGTTGTAAAAACTAGTATGTACGTTTTATACTCAGACTAAGGAATAATTTAGATTTTAGACAAAGTGTCGTAGTGTGTAGCCATGAACAAACAATAATGTTTTAAAACAGTTTTTATAGTAATTTAATTAATCCTTTAAAACGCTTCTATAAAAATGGTCTGATATTTTTTTTTGTAAAATGATCGAAAAAAGTTGTACGACAAATACAAAAAAAAATCTCAAATTTTCATCGATTTTCGCTTATAGACCAGGGTAGAAGCCTTTAAAAATAATAAAAAGTGAAAAAAAATAATAATAGTAGGATGCAACCCATTAGAAAAGGAGGGGAATATTATAAAAATGAAAGGAAAAATAATTTATGGGCGATCTGAGGTCGCGAAGGGGATGGGGGTGAGTTTTTAAGGGTAAAAAACGGTTTTTCTCGATTTCCGGCAAAACTAAAAGTCCTATCGAAAAAAGTTAAATGGCAAAGTTGTAGGTAATAAAAAGATCTAAAACTTTTGTATTTACACTTTTTTCACATAACCTCAAAATTTATGTGAAAAATTCCAAAAACCAAGTTTTTGGTTTTTTAGTTTTATCTTTTACAAAAAAAAATATTTTTTAACGAAATTTGGTGAAAACTTACCTTTTTATGTCCCAAATACGTTGTAATTTATTTGATTAAAAATATGTATTTTTTCACCTTATTTTGAATTAATATCGAAAAAGCACCCTAATTTTCAATCGAAACTTCACCCGTCAAAATATCAGCTTTTTTCAAAAAGTTGGTATGTTTTCTGTTCGTTGAAATCTCTACTTTTCGATGGTGAAAAAAAAATATGTTACTATAGTAAATCTTCTGAGAAAATGCAAAAAACAAAAAACCTTTTTTATTTCATACACTTGCTTATCATCTGCCTTATTGCAGATGATACAAACAGATTCATCCATACTGATAATCTGAAAAGATAAAATCGAATAAATAATGCCTTCACTATTTTATCGTGAGTATACATACCCCCATGAAAAAAAATATTAAAGAAATAAATGTCAAAATGTATAAAAAATATATTATAAATATATTAAAAATCTATAATAAATGTATAAATATATAAAAAATATGTATAGTAAATATATTTTTAATAACTAACTTTTGCTATTACTATTTATATACTATTTCATTTATTTTATTATAGATTTTTACATTTTAAAATTTATTTCTTTAATATTTTTTTTCAATGGGGGTATACTCACGATAAAATAGTGAAGGCATTATTAATTCGATTTTGTCTTTTCAGATTATCAGTATGGATGAATCTGTTTGTATCATCTGCAATAAGGCAGATGATAAGCAAGTGTATGAAATAAAAAAGGTTTTTTGTTTTTTGCATTTTCTCAGAAGATTTACTAGGTATAGTAACATATTTTTTTTTCACCATCGGAAAGTAGAGATTTCAACGAACAGAAAACATACCAACTTTTTGAAAAAAGCTGATATTTTGACGGGTGAATTTTCGATTGAATATTAGGGTGCTTTTTCGATATTAATTCAAAATAAGGTGAAAAAATAAATATTTTTAATCAAATAAATTACAGCGTATTTGGGACATAAAAAGGTAAGTTTTAAAATTTTTTTTTGTAAAAGAAAAATAAAAAACCAAAAACTTGGTTTTTTGAATTTTTCACATAAATTTTGAGGTTATGTGAAAAAAGTGTAAATACAAAAGTTTTAGATCTTTTTATTACCTACAACTTTGCTATTTGACTTTTTTCGATAGGACTTTTAGTTTTGCCGGAAATCGAGAAAAACCGTTTTTTACCCTTAAAAACTCACCCCCATCCCCTTCCCGACCTCAGATCGCCCGTAAATTACTTTTCCTTTCATTTTTATAATATTTCCCTCCTTTTCTAATGGGTTTCATCCTACTATTATTTTTTTTGGTTTTAAAAATTATCGACCCTTTTTTTTTTTAACGTTGGGAAATGCATTTACGCACGAGGTGTTGACTCACCGGCAAAGCCAGTACTACCCACTAAAACCCAACAAAACCTTCCCCCGTCTTAATGGAGCGTCGCAGGATCGCTTACGCATTCAACTACGACGCCCCGACGGCAGATCAGCCGAAGCAGACCACAACAACCACGGGGTTGCTCCACAGTCCACTCTGCTATCAGAGAAGTACCAGAAGCAACCCGCATGGTACACTGCCCTCCGAAGAGGGCCACCTCCCACCGCCCACCGAAGTGGGCCACCTCCCTGTGCGTTTCTTGGCTTCGCGCCCGGTTGGGTTGCCGGGCACTACTGAGCCCCCCCACCACGACAAGGTGAGCGCACGTTGGGGGGGGGGGGGGATTATCGACCCTGGTCTATTATAACTTAATTATTTTTTGTTCTACGACTAAAAGTTACTTGACCAAAGTTGTAGAGAATTTTATTGGCAACCAAAAGTGATTTAACAATTTTTTGTGAGATCTATAGTTTGTCAGATAAACCATAAAAACAAGACGGCGGCCGTGGTTGCAACCACACAAACTTGGATTTAACTTTACACTAACCCCTCCTTGATATCTAAAAAATAAAATTGCGTCCTCTGATAAATGCACCCTAACCCAAAAAAATGTAACATTTCAATGGACTACATAGTTAGAGACGTTAGGGTTTAAGGATGATACGTACTAATTCTTAGTTCTTTTAGGCGGCGTGTGCGCTCTCCGTGGGAGTTGGTAGCTACAGCGACCCACCAGATATACAGGGTTTGGCACATTTTGTAGAACATATGGTGTTCATGGGGAGCGAAAAGTACCCTAAGGAGAACGAATTTGATTCCTTCATTAAGGTAAATTATAAAAAAATATATTTCATTTAATTTTAAAATGCCACATTTTGAATGTGAATTGAATGTTAGATTGTAAAATGATAGAACTTCTCTTACAAATCATCAGTGTAGGTTAATTACTGAACTAAATATCTAAAAAAATACAGATTATTTTTTATATAATATTATTATCTATGTGAATAAAATTATGATCCCCATTGTGTATATATATGGTGACACATAAGAGAATGAGATCTTACGTTTTTAATTATAAAAGTTAAAAACGAATTTTTCGTCTTATGTTAATTAAATATTTGTTTACTATTATAATTAGCTATTATTAAAACAATATATAATAATTTATTACTCCACGCAGTTTAATAAGTAAAGTTAGTTAAATCAGAACTTTTTAATATTAACAAATCATTTCCCATCCATATTCATATATACCTAACAATATTTATCATTACTTCTTTTGGTAAAATAGAAAAAAGGCGGCTCGGACAATGCCTCGACGGACTGTGAAGTCACAACATTCTATTTCGAAATTCAAGAAAAACACCTGCCACAGGCAATGGATATATTCAGTCAGTTCTTCGTCAGTCCACTCATGAAGAAAGAAGCCATGCAACGAGAGAGAGAAGCTATTGAGTCGGGTAACAATATACTGTGTATAATTAAAATTGTGTTAGACCGTCTTGACAGTTTTTTTAAAATCGTAAAATCTGTTAAAGTTGCGAAGAAAATTGGGAAATACGGGAGAACTGAAAGTGCTTTTTTCTATATAATTTTACATAACCTCAAAGATCGTTGATGGTTTTATTTGAATTGGTAAGGACAACGTCTGTTACCCTTAGCTAGTTATTTGTACCTATAAATTAATAAAAACTATTAATATTCCAGAATTCGCAATAGCCTCACCATCAGACTCAAACCGCAAGGACCAGCTCCTCTCAAGCATGTTCCCAGAAGGACATCCCGCAGGCACCTTTACTTGGGGCAATCTGCGCAGTTTGCGGGACGACGTGCACGACGACGAGAAGCTGCATAAAGCTGCACACGAGTTCAGGAGGCGGCATTATAGCGCTCACAGGATGACCGTCGCTGTACAGGTGTGAGCTTGTGCTTTTAACATTTGACTTAAGTATATAAAAAAATACAAAAATGTCAGCAGTTGTCAGAAACGTCATTTTTGTTTGGGGACTAGGGCTAATTGGTTAAATCGAATTTTACTTGTAGTATAAGTTAGGCTGCTAGTTTTAAGTTAATTGAAATGATATTAGTTGTCAATTTTTTTTACAACCTACTTTGTTAAAAAAAAATAAAAACCGACTTCAAACAAAAGCACTAAAAAGTAAAAAATAACTGATTGGTAGTTTTCATTTACTATACATACCTAATCAAATATTTTCGAAGTCGGTGTGCTTTGCTTTGTATGGGCTGGCACCGATTTCGAAAATATTTGATTAGGTATGTATAGTAAATGAAAACTACCAATCAGTTATTTTTTACTTTTTAGTGCTTTTGTTTGAAGTCGGTTTTTATATTTTGTTAAAAAGTTTTTATTTTTCCCTTTTTAGTGTAAACAGTAGTAGCTAAGTAAGAATTCTAACGTGTTAGGCTTGTCAAATCAAACAAAATAAGCCCAAACTCAAAGTATCTACTATTAGCCGTTGAAGAGTTCCACCTATCCACCTTCTGGCCTAACCATCAGATCAGGTCAACAATACCGAACCACTGTACTATCAACGGAAATAAAAACACTTGCAGTTTCAAGTCAATATGACAATTAGAAGTAGGTTAAATTCATCATTAGCTATTTTTCCACCCTTAGGGGTAGTATTTTTTTTTTAATTTAAATGGGACCAATCTGGAAGTATACACTTTCAAACAACACAAAAATTTTCCAAATCGGTCAATAAATGACGGAGTTCTGAGGTAACAAACATAAAAAAAAAAAAAATACAGTCGAATTGAGAACCTCCTCCTTTTTGAAGTCGGTTGAAAAGTGTCATACAACACTTTATTCTATTTTAAAATCTCTAAAGTCTAAAAATTAACATTTTATTGATTTTTTAGATATTTAATTGATTTTAAGCAAGTTTAGAACTTCATTTTAAGAATAATTTAATGTACATACATAGTAGACGTATTTTATTATCACTTATCTGAATTGATTGTAACTTAAACAGGCTCGTATGGACCTTGCAAGTCTAGAACAATACGTAGTCAACACATTCGGACAAATTCCCACCAACAAATTGCCGGCGGATGACTTCAGTGACTTCACCTACACGCCGGAGATGGTCTCGCCCAAGTTTAAGGATATATACTACATGAAGCCAGTCAGCGATACGACAGAGGTACCTTATCATATAATATGTTTTACGGTCCTGTAGATTTGAGTGTGATAGCTTTATTTTACTATGTAGACATTGCAGGTTAGAATTTATTATGATTGTACCGACAACTAGGTTTACTCAATATATTTCAATTTTTTTATTGTTAGGTATCTTTGGGTTATACAATTTTTGGTTTAAAACATTAAGATGACTTTCATAAAGTCACTCAAACTTTCGCCTATTTTTATTTTAGACCTCTAGTCATGTTTTATTTTTATTAACAGTACTACTAACAAGATTTTGACCATGTGCTTAAGTCACTATTTATACTAATATTATAAAGAGACAGAGTTTGTTTGTTTGTTTGTTTGTTTGTTTGTTTGTTTGTTTGTTTGTTTGTTTGAACGCTCTAATCTCGGGAACTACTAATCCGATTTGAAAAATTCTTTTTGCATTAGATAACCCATTTGTTTAGTATGGGAAGGCTATAGGCTATATATCATCATGCTACTACCAAAGGAACGGAGCAGTAATCATAAATGTCAATAAATCGGGCAGACTTCCGTACATTATTGTAAAATACATACAAAATACATAGATGTATGGCATAAAGTCAAAGAGTTTTTTTGTAGATTGAATGCGGGCGAAGCCGCGGGTTCTGCTAGTTGTTTATAAAATTAGTACAGCAAATTTACATAGATGCTTTAGTGAGATGTACATTATACATAGTAGCGTAGTTGTTAATTATTAGAAAACTATGTGCGGACTAAATGTCAAAAGGTCATCAAAGCGTGGTGCAAGTCAAAGCTGCACTAATGTACACGGTCCACAGGTGCACCTGACGTGGTGCATGCGCTCGCTGCTGGCGGAGTACGAGTCCAAGCCGCACCAGTACGTGTCGCACCTGCTGGGGCACGAGGGCCGCGGCAGTCTGCTCTCGTATCTTAGGAAAAAGTTAGTGACACATATTAATAGCTAGCCACGGACGTGTGTCCCCTACGTGTTTTAAACAAAAATATTTTAAATTATGTATAACGGGATATTTAAAGTACATAAAGGTATTTTCAAAATAAATTTCACCATTTCAAGCATCTAACAAAGATAATACTTGGCTTTTACGGTATATGATTTAGGTGTATAGTTCAGGAGATAATCTTTAGAAATAAATAAAATGGAAGTGTCTGTTTGTAATGGTAAAATAACAGCTTTTCACTAAATGCATATTATGAAGTTATATACGGTACTTATAAAAAAAAAGATTTTTGTATGTAATGTTTGACTGTTTGTTTGTTCTGACTAATCTCCGAAACGGCTGAACCGATTTGGACGGGACTTTCATGATGCAGTTATAAGGGATGATGTTATAAGGGATAACTTGGGCTACTTTTACTTTAGAAAAAGGCTACCTCACAAAAAAATTAAACACTTTGAAATTGTGACTAAAATCCGCGTACCTAGGAAGGCACCCGAGCGAAGCGAGTGATAAGTTGCTAGTAAAAAATAAAAATAAATTACAACTGGCATACAAAGAGTTGTATGGAATGGATCGCAGTCTAGACTTTTGAAATCATTTTTGTAAAATAGTGGGTAGGCACTGTCTGTAATAAGTATGTGTTTGAGACGTCTATAACCTTAGTCTCTCCTGTGACCATGATTGCTATAATGCATCCGAAAAGTCGGGAACCAAAAATCAAAATAAATCCGCGAAATAATCCAAAAAGATAGTTTTATTTAAAACATTGTTTTAATTTTTTTTAACTATAGAGTTTGGGCGCTGGGCATCTACACGGGTAACTCGGAGAGTGGCATCGACTATACTTCCATGTATAGCCTGTTCTCCATACAGGTTGTCCTTACGAAGGACGGACTCGATCATGTGGACGAGGTTAGATATTTATATTGTTTAAAGTATTTTTTATTTTTTAATTTTTAAAATTAATATTAGTAATATTTTAAACTAATATGCTTTACGGTTTTAGGTACTAGAAGCAATATTTTCCTATATTCAAATGTTGAAACAAATTGGACCATCTGAGAGAATATTCGAAGAATTAAAGGTAATATTTGATATAATATATTAAGATATTTTAATAATGTAATCATATATTAAGATATCTTCAAACAATACAATAAGGAAATTGATCAATAATGAAATTATTTTATTTTTGTTCCAAAAAAAAGGAAGGAAAAAGAGTTTGTACTTGTGTTCGCTCTCACATTATAATATCTTTTGCGCAAGACATTTCTCAGTGAATTGGCCGTCTATGTTTGTGGATATTATTATTTTTTAAATTATTCTTTTGGCTCGTTATGTAGAAAATGATGGAAGTGATTTTTTTACGATGTGACAAATTAGACTACGTACAGTATGAAGTTAGTCGTTATTGGCTACAGTGTGACGTTAGTCGTTAATCTTCCTTTAGTATAGTGATGTGTATATTCAAGATTGTCTCATAGGGACATAGTGGAGACGAATTAAAGGCTTCTTGCTTGGCTTGATACGTTGTTAATAATTTATAATTTACATACAGGCAAATTGGAATCAAAAGTTTTACAAAGTTGCTACTAATAGCTTTGACGGTTAGGAAAAAAATCAACGATGACAAGTAGTGACACAAATAAATTTGTTCATGCCATAGACAATACAACCGTTGTCTGTGGTTCATTTATTCCGATATTTCTATATACACAAGACGTGTTTTATATCGATGAAAATAAAAAATATTTAGTTTCACCTGTCCCGGTGTCTGTCTGTAATCAAATCTTGCAAATTAAATTTGACCCACTTCCCAGTGTTCGATGAAGCTGAAATTTGGCACACACGTTTGGTTCTCGTGACTGCACAATTACCGTCATTTTTAATGCAATAAGTCGGATGTTCCAAATTGATTATCATTTCCAAGTGACCCTTATGATAAGGGCATCAAATGAAAGGCCTTGCTGAGAAGAATACGGGAAAAAATAAGCTTTTATTTAAATGCTCTTTAAAAAATAAACAATAACTACTAATGACACATTTGCAGACAATAGAAGAGACAAGTTTTCGTTTCGAAGAGGAGTCTCAGCCAGCAGACTACGTGGAGTCGTTGTCAGAGAATATGCACTTCTTCCCACCAGAGCACTATATCACGGGAGACAAGCTGTATTATAAGTTCGATCCTAAGGTAAGGGTTGTATTTTAATGTTTTTTTATTTATTAAATTAGTGTAAATAAAATTATATAAAGGTATTTTTACATTACAATATAAAAACATCCATCATAATATAGCATTAAGATAAATCAAAGGCCTAAACAAAAATTAACAAAACTTTTGTATAACTATTTAAAAATATTTTTTTAGAACTTCATCATATTTAAATCTCTTGGTCTCTACTCACTACCAAAATCGCAATAGATACTTAAGAGCACAGATACAAAATAAAATATTTATATGTAAATAGCTGCTTAAGTTAAATTTTATTAATTAAATAATAATAAAATTTCCGCAGGGTATCACAGAGCTGTTAGACTGCATGAGGGCGGACATGGTCAACGTGCTCGTCTTGTCCAACAAGCACTCCGTGCCGATACAGTACGACGCCAAGGAGAAGTGGTTCGGCACGGAGTACAAGAGATTAGGTTATTATAATACTAGTGTTTTTCCGCGGCTCTACCCGCGTACTTTAATTTTGTAGAATTACTCCGCTCTTGTAGCTCGTGGTGTAATGTAAGATAATCTATAACCTTCCTCAATAATTAGGCTATAAAATGCAAAAAGAACTTTTCGAAAAAAAAACAAAGTAGTCAAAGTAATTTAGTTAAAACAAAAACTTCACAATTACTTAAAAGTTAGGTTAGGTTAGTTATAATTTTGTAGTGGTGCGACATCTGTTACATAAAAAAAATCTAAATCGATTGAGAATTTGCGAAAATATTACGTAACACACACAAAAAAATACGGTATTATTCAGGCTCACTCTCAATCCACTGGACCTCGACACATTTTTTTTCTATTATAATTAAATTAATAATCTTTAATCATTTTACAGAAAAACCTAAGGACTGGTTAAACAGATGGCTGAACGTACAGCCCTACAAAGAGTTCCATTTGCCAGAAAAGAACGTTTATATTACGACAAACTTTGATTTAGTTCCTCCCGCAACGCCCTACCTAGAAGAGGCGAAGAGACTAGGATTAGACCTAGCCAATAGTTCAGCTAAAGATATACACAGGAAAGTGTCTGGCAGTGAGAAAACTACTAAAGTGCTGTCTCGAGGAGATTTGATAGCGACTGTTAATAATTTTAGGTATGTTATAGTAATTATGTATTAATACTACGTAAAAATTTTTTTCAAAAGTAACTCACCCGTCAGATGTTGTTTCAAATTTGTGATGATTGAGTTTTTATAAAAATTCTATAGATAAAAGGACATCCAGTTATACTCTATTTTCTAAATTTTTTGGCCGTTTTTCCTTAAAAAACAGAACCAGAAAAAAATGTGTAGATACAATACACATATTGATTGTTGATTACATTTCTGTTTGTTCACTAAAAACCTTATTCAGATAATGTCGAACTCTTGAAAATAAAAATTGGCTAAAATCGGTCTAACTATTCTCAAGTTACTCTCGGCTTACCAACGATCAACAATTCATTCTAATACTGATGAATAACAATTTTTATAAATAATAATTTTCTCTTTGAAGGCTAGATCAACCGAATCTCCTTCGTAAGAATCGTCACATGGAGCTTTGGTACAAGCCGGACTTCAAGTTCCGCTTCCCGACGGCCTTGCTCTACTTCTACTTCATAACGCCGCTCAGCCTGCGCTCGCCCAGGGAGTGAGTGTAACGTGGAACATCCTAGATTATACACACACGCACACACATTCATTGATATTATCATATTCATATACATGTAACATTCACGTGTACAAGTTTATATATATGTAATATTATTATTACCATATTCCAGATAAGTATATATTTGTGATATGTATAGTTTGTCTCTTAAAGTTTAACCATACTGTAGACCAATAAGAAGCAATGAAGCGCTTATTGAGACCCACTCGTACTCGTCCGTCTGCCGTGCTTTATTAAGGATATTAAAATAATAGCATTGACGATATAATCAGTGCTCAACTGGCACGCTTTGAAGCCATTAACAAGACAATTGAATTGAAAATAATACCATAAATAATTTCTAAATTGAATGGTTAATGGGTAATTGAGAAATATAACCAATCGTCTTTATAATATTGTGCTTGTCTGATTTGTTGGAACGAAGTTCCTTATCCCGCGTTACACGCTCTCAGCGGATGGTAGTGAGACCGAAAAAAAGGTAGTAAGACTTTTTTCGAACACTTCTTGCCACAGTTACAACCGTGTATAAACTATATACATTATACATCGCCGCAAACAGCTCTCCCGCGAGCCGAAAGACTAGATAGCTCTCTTCTTATCGCCTTTTTTTAAATTGTTATTTATATTTTTATAGTAAAAATTAAAATAGTATTATGAATAAATTAAGATTTATACAGTTTTTATATTTTTATTTGTTATTAATTTAATTATTCCAGATCATTCAGTGCTTAATTTATCTTTATTTTTGGTATACATAATAAATATGTTTTATCGTAAATTTTTCAATTGAACTCTATCAACTTGATATTTTATAATATAAATTATAATGACTGTATAGCAAACGTCTACTAAAATGCGAAAGGAACTTCGCTCCGGCCGGGGTCCATAGACCCCTCATTATATTTTTTGTTTATTCATATATAAATATATAGTCGCCTTGCGCAGAAGTCAGATTGGCTAATTTCAGGCCAAAGAGAAATAATATACTGACTGGAAGTTTAATATATACTAACTACGTTGTAAATCTTAATAAGGATGTTTTACAAAAAAGATATAAATATTTATTCTATATATAATAATTAGTATTTGAAATAATCAGTTACTAATGTAATGTTACTCGCAGCGCCTGCCTCATCGATCTCTGGACTGACGTGTTACAACAAGGACTAAAGGTATCGTTTTTTAACCCATTTTATAACTTACATAAATAAATATGTTGGAACATTAACACACAGCACCATCTAGTTCCATGGTAAGCTACGAGGCTTGTGTTATGGATACCAGATAGTTGATACACTACACATATATAACTTTTAAATACGTACATATTATAAATATAAACAACCATGACTGGAGTACGAACCTTCGTGCTCATCACATAAATTAATGCCACCAGCGGGACTCGAACCTATGACCGTTGGCACAGCAAATAGGGTCACTACAAAACTGAGCCAAACGTGTCTTTAAATTATTACTTATAATTTATATTTAAATAACTTACAAAATAAATAAGAATATAAGAATATTTATATTATCTATTCTAAAATAATATTTATATTCTATACAAGTCAATAATTACAGAGTTCTGTAACTGTTCTTTTGATACATTGCTTTTTTTTTAAGAACAAAAATTGTTACTATAAAATACTTACAATATTTTTTTCTTCTAATAATTATAGTCTTTTTTTAAATATTATTTCAATTATAACTATATTATGACAGGAAGAGGTGTATCCCGCGAATATGGCGGACCTGTCGCACTCACTGTACGTGTCCGATAAAGGGTTGACGTTGAAAGTGACCGGCTACAGTCAGAATTTACATGTAAGTAATAAATATATACTATTTTTTAATGGAAGTATAAATATTAAAAATATAAAATAAAGCCCTGACTTCAAAATAAGTTTCGATGCTTTTCAAAAATTATTTTCTTAAATGCAAAAAATCTGAACGAAGGGTTGACTTAATCCATACGTCTTTGAAAAACTAGTAGAGTTCTTATCGTATTAGTGGTGATATTCACTTTATTAATGAGAAGATTGACGCATGTCAAATCTCTGAAGTGCGCGTATATAAGAACGATCCGGTGTTTAAATCACTTCACTCTACTCTACTCTATTAATGCTAGTTTTACATATGTATAACATATACATACACATGTACATGTAATGAAAACAAAAAAAATAAAATAATAATTTAAGAGTGCGTGTATGGAAGTGTACACGTGCAAGAAGTAAAATTTCTGTAGGCTATCGGTACTCTTTATAAAGTATTTACTCGGTACTCTTTATAAAGTATTTACTCGGTACTCTTTATTAAGTTATTTTATAAATTCAATTTATGTTGAGAGATGCTAAAAACAACGCATATTACAATAATATATTTATAGAATATCACTTACGGAAAAAATATAATATTATCATCTGTCAGACAATAACAACGGTTACCATGGCAACAAACGTACGTACATTTTTTCGCCAGCAACGTTCAACAGCTAACAAGTCAAGTGAGCGTAAAGAAGTTTTACTACAATAACAAAAATGCATTATTCTTAACTACATCATGTATTTTTAAAATAATGTCTACTAAATAACATTTACGTATTCCCGTGCGCAGCTGCTGGTGGAGCTGGTGTCGCGGGAGATGGCGGGCGCGTGCAGGGCGGGCGGCAGGCTGACGCCGGCGCTGTTCGCGGCCGTGCGCGACGTGCGCGCGCGCGCCTACCACAACGTGCTGCTCAAGCCGCACAAGCTCGCCAAGTACGCACTGCCGACTGTACAAATGTTACAATTCATTATAATTACATAGGACGTAAGTCCTACTCACCGATTTCAGTTACGGCGCCAATCTTCTTCAGACTAGCCAATTGTGAATTTTGTTATAAGGTTTCAATTAGAAAATTATTACGAATGTTACTAAGTATAATAATGTCCTTCTCGTCAACTTCTGGCCACGGCGGCTTACCTCACTCAGACAATCCAACTGCGCACAGCGCAAGAGATACACAAGTATGCGCGCAGACAATGTACACAATGTGCATTGTGCACCCTCTATTCCGTCACTTTTATACTCCGGTGAGAGAATTCGACACAACCTGTATAAGATCAAACGAGGATCGCCGCGAGATGTGCCGGTAAAAGCACGGGTAGAAACGCCAACTTCCTAATTCCGACTGTTATGAAAAATTTCTTGACAAAAAAAACCAATAACTGTACTCGGTGGTGATCCGAGACCCGGGACCTTCAGATCTGCATCCGTACATTATAGACCACTTGATCTCCGAGGTAATAAGTTTTGTATTACTCTAGCTGTTGCGCTATACACCGACAAAAATTGTGTGTAAATTGTATATATTAATCCAGGCCGCAATCTATCTTAATTCGGAATTTTACTTAAACCCGTTCAACCTTTAAACAATGATAAAATAATAAACACTCTCACAAACTTTCCTATTTTAAGAAATAATAATCTAATACTTTAAGAAATATTAACCGACAAACTGCTCGTCGTAGGGACGTCCGAATGAACGTGCTCCTCGAGCCCTACATATCCCCGCGGGAGAAGGCCGCCGTCGTGCACAACATCACCTTCACCGAGCTGCAGGAGTTCACTGACAGGTTGTTAGGCAAGATGTACTTACAGGTGAGCTTCTTAGACACTAAACAACAAAGACTTATATTTTAGGGTTCCGTACCCAAAGGGTAAAACGAGACCCTATTACTAAGACTCCGTTGTCCGTCTGTCTGTCTGTCACTAGGCCGTATATCATGAACCGTCATAGTTAGACAGTTGAAATTTTCACAGATGATGTATTTCTGTTGCCGCTATAACAACAAATACAGAATAAAATAAATATTTACAGATAATGATACGGAACCCTTCGTGCGCGAGTGCGACTCGTACTTGGCCCTTTTTTATTTTTACATGATTATTTTTAATTATAAAAAAAGTAAGCACTAAGATTTAATTTAGAAGCAAATAATATATTTTTTTACTAGTTGACCTGCCTGACAGTCATTGTCCCAATTTCAATAAAGTAAAATATTGGTTATGGTAATACACTAATATATATAAAAGTTAGTCTTTTTTTTTAAGTACTGAGTAGTTAATTTTCAAATTTCTTAAATAATGTAATAATACGTTATTGTAGTGTCTATATTACTAATACTTTTTATATATAATATGGTCTAAATCTGTATAATATAAATATTATATGTAAATGTGAAAGTTTGTGATTATGTATGGATGTTTGTTACTCTTTCACGCCAGAACGGCTGAACGGATCTGGGTGAAATTTGCCACAGAGATAGATTATAGTCAGGAATAACACATAGGCTACTGTTTATCCCGGAATCATATACGGTTCCCGAGAGATAGATTTGTTTTTGTTTGTTTGCTAGTTTTATTTATATAATATAAATATTATTTAATTAAATATATACATAATTTATTTGTAATAATCCAAAATATTGAAAGTTAAATGTTAAAAAACTAATATACATTACTTAAAACAACATAAACTATGTAAGTTATTTGTTTCAGGTGCTCGTACAAGGAAACCTACCTTGGTATGACGCCATTACGATATCAGAAAATGTTTTCAACAATATCAAGTGGGAAGGATTGTCTGAGAGTGAGATGCCCGAGGTACATATTACTCCTTTTATATATGCTAAATTCGTTTATTAATGATTTTATATATTTTTGTAATAATGTTATTAGTGAATTTATATATGTACTTGTACATATAATGGAAATCAACATTTAAGTAAATTCTTTAGTCCACGCGAGCGTGCGTTAGCAAAAATTTTACAGAATATACGTAAAATGTCTGTTCATATACATATCGATATTTTGAGTTACGATCACTAAATTTATTTTTTATAAAATCTTTAAGAAATAATATGTAACGCGAACTTATTTTTGCAAATAATAAAATATGTATTGCGAAAACGTAAAAAAAATATTTGAGTGTAAATATAGTTGTAACAACAACACAATATTCGGCGGCACGGAATCCTCGATGCGCGAGTTACAATCATACTCGTTCACAATCATACACATATGAAAGTCTTTACTGCCATCAAATTATTACTAATAGCACTTGAGTATAATTTATAGTCCATGAGTTTTTTTTGTTGTAGCGCGAGCGAAGTCGCGGGTTCTGCTAGTGGTACATAATTCTATACTAATATTATAAAGGGGCAGAGTTTATTTGTTTATTTGTTTGTTTGTTCGTTTGATCGATCGATTGATCGACCGAGTGATCGATTGATTAATTGTTATTTTGAACTCGCTATGTCAGGAACTAATCCGATTTGAAAAAATATTTTTGCATTAGATAGCCCGTTTATATTCCTATATAAACGGACTATAAGCTCGTATATCATATAATACATATAAAAACTACTCGTGTCTATTCCATGCTAACCGTTAAAACGTATAGGAACGAATTCGAGCGAAGCGAGGGTGAACCGCTTTACTATTACTTTACATGAAAAAATCATAAAACTAATATTTAATGGTTCAAAAAATATTCATTTTTTTTTATTTTTATATTACTATTTATGTAAGCTTGAGTATAATTTATAGTTTGTATTTTTTTTAATTATACGTTTGATCAATCAGATAAGGGTGCACCAGCTGCCGCTGGGCGAGAGGCGCGTGCGCGTGGCCAGCCTCAACCCCGCCTCCACCAACAGCATCGTCACCGCCTACTACCAGGGCGCCGCCGCCGCGCCGCGCGACACCGCCGCGCTGGAGGTCATGATGGTACGTCCCGACATGCCTTTACCTTAAGCTGTCTGCCCACTACACCGTCTCATACCATGACCGTGCTATGAATGTATCAGGCACGGAAACGACCATGGCACGGACTACTATGCCTACTAGAACGTATCAACAGCGTATCATGCCCGTACGTAACGGTTTTAGTGCTGCGTATGCTCACCATTGCGCCGCCTGCGTACACCAGTCCCCCCAGGTCACGTGCCAGGTTCGGAGCGTACCGGCACCAGCAAAATATTCTAGCCGACAATTGTTACCGCTACGTGCACGGCACGTGGCGGTTCCGAACAGTGACGGAACGGTCCTAGTGGGCAGAGTCTCATACTTTTCTTTACCTGACACGGTATTAGCACGGTCATAGTATGAGACGGTGTAGTGGGCAGACTCTTTTATTCTTGTGACGTTAAACGTCTGTGCAACCACACCTACCACCAAACATACGAGTGTCGAGTCAGAACAGCGGACCGTCACGAAACTGTACCGTCTTACCTGAATTATATCATCTCACCTTAATGATTTTAAAACTATTAGTCTTAAAACAAATCCAACGTCTTTATTTAGTATATAGAGTCAGCTCGGTGTTATGAATTTGAGTTTGCGTCGGGGAGATAGCGGGGGAGGGTTACTGCGCAGAATGATCGAAACGGGCGCTCTTGCTTCTTTGTATTTAGAATAACTCATCGTTCACACGTGATAGTGCGATAATTCTTTCGTGTGCTTATAGAGTTTATCAGCTCCAACGAATTTCAATGTCTACTTTGAATAGTAAAATATTATGAGAAGAACATATTTTGTATGTTGTGAAATATATGAAATTCAGTAGCGTACACTCGGTTGGGTGCGTTGCAGGTGTTTTACAAAAGACCGTGTTCCTCTAGATTCTCATCATGGACTATCTGTGTACCAAAACTGTCCAGCCTTTTTTGCGCGAAGGACTATCAAACACACAAACTTTCGCATTTAAATGAGTAGTGCTATATAGATGCTGATGGAGGAGCCGGCGTTCGACGCGCTGCGCACGAAGGAGCAGCTAGGCTACAGCGTGTTCAGCATGATGCGGTACACGTTCGGCGTGCTCGGCGCTTCCATCACCGTCAACACGCAGGTCGACAAGTTCAGGTGAGAGCTTACAATTTATTTTATAAATTTATTAAAAGTTTTTATTAATTATATAATTCATCAGTCAACACATCTCACTCTCACGTATTAAGTGTTAACAAAATTAATAATCGAGGTTATCATTTTGGATATGAAGGTTACCGCTCATAACGAAAATTAAAAATAAAATAGTTTAAAAATATTCTTTATGTAAAAAATAGTAGGTCGTTGTATGAATGACTTTTAAAAATAACTTAAAGTATAGTACTGTCTACAATTTTTGAGATTTGTTAAAAAATCATTATTTTTACTTCTCTACAACAGTATGAGTATTGGTGATAATCGCGAAAAAAATAAAATAAAAAAAAGTAATTTACAAGCCCCTTATCCTGTAGCGTGTCGCACGTGGAGCAGCGCATCGAGGCGTTCCTGAAGAAGTTCGCGCGCGACACGCGGCGCGGCGGCGAGCGCGCGCTGGCGCCCGTGCGCCGCGCGCTCGTGCAGCTCAAGCACAACGCCGACTACGAGCTCAAGGAGGAGGTACATACACACTACTTGCTTTCTGTTCGTGCCTAATATATTAAAAATTACCACTACTTACAGTAGTCAAACGATGTCTAAAACGCCATTGAAAGTCTCTACCCACTACACCGTTTCGTATTACGATCGTATTGGTATCGGCTCATGCAAAAGTGTGTCGATAGTATTTTATATAAAGGTTGTCTTTATATAGAATACTATCGACACAACCTCGCTTCGATCGGGTTCGTCCCTAGCTTGATTCCCCATACAAACTGTCATCCCCATTTTCACCTCCTTAAGAGATGTTTTCCGGGATAAAAAGTATCCTATGTCCTTCCCAGGCTCTCATACTATCTTCTTACCAAATTTCATCTAAATCGGTTCAGTAGATCCGGAGATTACCCCCTACAACGTCAGAAACTCACAAACTTTACCTCTTTGTAATATTCTAGTATAGAAAGAACAACGCCTACTACAGTTGCTTCATCGACTAACACAAGAACGTGCCAAGACCGGACCGACTACCAATTTAGTACTTGACACCATTAACCAATAATTCCAAGACACGACTTCTCTAAAAACACTTTATTTTAATTAAATAAGAATAATTATGAAATTAAATGTTTAAAACATTATTGAAAACACCGCTTTGAGTGAACCCACTCCGTGACGAAAATGAATGTATGTTACACTTGAATGATTCAAATAAGTAATAGGTGCTGTAATTTTTATTATTATCTAATAAATATATATAACAATTTAATTCGTAAAAAACTTCATATCGTGGAAAATAGATAAAGATTCTGAAAAATAACGTGAAAATTAATTCGTTTGCAACTTTGCAACAAGCCTTGTAGGGATATTTTAATTTTTTTTTATCTCAAATCGCAGGTAGAAAGAAATTGGCGGGAAATCGTGAGTCGGGAATACCAATTCCAGAGATTGTTTATTGAGGTAATTATTTACAATAATTATTTATTATTTATGTTACATATTATTTTTTATATTTATTATTATTATTATTTAAAATTTTAGGCGGAGGCAATAGAGCAAGTGAAACTCGCTGATGTAAAAAATTGGATCGACGACCACTTCTCTACTGGGAACAAAACGCAATTCAGAAAACTTTCCATACAGGTAAGTTCTTTTTGGAGTTTCCTTTTGTATTTTCTGTAAAAAATTAAGTGTAAAACTTTGTAATTGTCAACATATGATATGACATTTGAATCCATAAATATGATATAATTGTAAAAATAACTCTGTTTGTTTATTACCTTTTACGTTTAACATTTTTCGATGATACTTAGCAAGGATATAAAATGTACCATGAGATCCTGTCCTGTGACAGGATGTACCACGAGAGTGGAGCCGCCAGTAAAAATACTATACTAAAATATATCAAAATATAATTTTAAAAATCTAAGTATTTGTATATAATAATACTAATGTTTTTTGTACGAATATAGGTCGTAGGCCACAAACCTAAAGACGATAACGCGATCACAGAAGAAACGGAAACGAAAAATTTGACCCTTCATTACCTCGACGCCAGCGACTCCGTCGGGGACTCCCCTCACGAGAACGACGATGACTTCATTAAAGACATAAAACAATTCAAGAAAGATCTACCCCTTATAAATGTTCCTAGGGTCGAACTGACTCAGTGCTAATAATAGTAATTACTAATAATAATTAATATACCCAATACTAGCCTTATAGTATAGAAAAGTACGCTTTCTACTTCTTTTGTACGTTATTGAAAGCGTCTATTTTACACTTTTACTTTGTTTTTTAACCGACTCATTTGTTTAATACATATTTTAATTTTTAAGTATTGTTTTTACTACAAATAATTTTTATATTAAACATCTATCGTACTTTCGATAGCGTACCTGAGAGCCGAATTATTGGAGCAAGTGACTTACGATGTTGATACTTATTCATAGTTAATACACATATTTAATATATATAAATATATAACTATTATGTAGTCCTTTAATGGCGGCGATTGATTTGTAATATTTAGGAGTAATGTATCGCGTTACAAGTATAGCATTACACCAGTCAGTGCAGCGCCGAGCCGCTCGGTGCGAGCGCCGCTACTCCATACGAATGTCGGTTTTTTCACGAATTTCTTTGTGTTTTTACAAGTCAGTACAGCTGAACGCGTCGTCGTGAAGGCAAAAGTTCTGTACTGTCCAGTAAACTGTTGGTTTCTAAGAATATTCATTAGAATATTAAATTCGTACCACTATCTTCGAGTCTTCTTTGGTACAAATTGGATATCCAATATAGTTTTCATAATATTCTTTGAACCACATACAACCTCTACTTCCGCCATTTTGATAAAGATTGGAGCACGCTTGAGACGAGGGCTCGAAGTGTTACGCCGTGTTAATGTGTATCGCTATATTTTACCAAGCTCATCTCGAATGGTACATTACAAGTAAATGGTACAAGTCCACTGGTACAATGGTGGTACACTGGTCCAATGGTACATCCACCTTAATGTTTTAGTTGAATTGATTCATGAGCTATACACTAGTAGTTAAAGTTGGTTTTAAAATGGTTGTACGATATCCTTTAAATCGCAATCAAAATATATATATTTATAGGACATGTTAGCAATTTATATTAAAAAAATAACTGTATATATGTATGTATGTATTTTACTAGAAATTATAACGCCTTAAATTAAACGTGTTCATTAAAACAAATCGCAATATTTATGGACTTTTGCTTAAATTTTATTTTGACGTGTCTCAATAAATAATTAATTTATTTATTGATAGATTATAGACTAATTCAAGTTATGTCATGCCTGTCCTACTGGACATACCTTGCTGTAAACTGTACTGTTTTTTTGCGAAATAGATTATGGTTGACCGAATTTCTACTTGAACAAGAAATAAAGACTTTATCACCACTTGTTTTTTTTACATCACCTTTAATCCCTCCACGACCGCGGACTCTCCGGCTTTACAGTTAACAATAAATTTCTTAGAAATTTAATTAATTTCTTAGAAATTTACCTAGAGGTGTTCAGGCTGTTTAAAAAATAAATAAATAATAATATTTTTTCATGTTTTTCCTTAAATTTATTGTTAATATATATATGTAAAAAAAATATTTAATATCTAAAAATCAATTATGTAAACCTATAACTGTGTGTCTGGTAAACAATATGTAAAATACAAAATGAGAATATTACATAATTATAATTAAATTTATAATTAACATTATATTAGTAATGTGAGGAATATCCTTTTTTTAGACGTCTCTCTATGTATTGCATCTTGCTGTCACTGTATTATTATAGTACATTTAATGTTGTGTTATTTAATTTTAATTTTATGTATTCCAATATGTATGTAACCCTGTATAAGTAGGTACTCTTTTTAACACGTCTTTTTTGACGACACGTTTAGCTCAGTCTGTAGTGACCCTACTTGCTGCGCCAGCGGTCGCGGGTTCGAGTCCGCTGTGGGCATTTATTTGTGTGTTGAGCACGAATGTTTGTACTCCAATAAGGGGGTTTATATATATATGTAAGATAATTTTTCTATTTTTGAATTGGGACGACACAATTAAAACATCACTGAGTTTCTCTGGAAAACAAAAGAAACGACATTTAATGTTTTTAATTCCAAATGTCGATTCCCAAATCACGATTGCAATTTACAAAGCCGATTTTATAAAAATATATTCTTACGAAGAAATGATATTAATTGACGCTTCATAGATTATGTATGACTCGACCACAGATTAAAACAACAGAATATACAATATTTGAACAATGACAATAACAGAATATACAAACATTTAAATTAAAGAAAATTATATTTTTCTTTACATATAAATCATATTTGTATTTAAAAAAGTTATATAATATGTAATCTCGGTTATCTCTCTTTATGTTTGTCCGTGGTAGCCTTTAAGTAGAACAACCTTTACCAATTGTAAAATTTAGACATGTAGTTTTTGCACGATTTAAGTGTATGTTCTGTTGGCTACCCTAAATAAATAAATAAATTACACAAATATTAGACCATAAAGGCTATATTTAACGGGGTTGTAAAAAACCATTTCATATTCAATAATAAAATATATTTCATAATTCGTCACTGTCTCTCTGTTATAACAATTTGATATCTTAGATCATATTGTAGGTGTTATAAAAAATATTAAAATAGAGTTGTCAGAGTTAGTACACGATTTGTATGCGTCCGTCGATATCCCTGAGCACCGTACCCTGTCGCCGCAGGTACTCCTGCAGTAGCTGGTAATCTACGCCTATATTCTCCACATTTTCTCTATTTCTTGATAGCATCTGAAATAATTCCGTAACATATTATTGACAGTGCATAGATTTTTGTAACAGAGAAAGATTCCTAAGCCCTTTTTAAATTGATAAATTACTATCAAACACAAATCGTTTTGCAATTTGGATGGTAATATGGTTTTCCCAGTCTATATCTTCAATTATTACGAAGTATATCCATTTTTAACTCCAGGCTATTTTTGAGTCATTTTTTTATAATGAAATTGAAATTCAATAGAAACAATTTCGAGAAGGAAATAGAAAGGAGAATAGAGATGGGCTGACAAGAATCTTAATCTCGCCTATATCAACATTTAAAGTCTTCTAATCTTCACCAATATAATAATTACACTACGGGACTTAAGCGCATGAATTCGTAAGTGGCTATATAATTATTTATTCCCGAAGTTTCGACTGGGTATACCAGCGACCACGGCGTTTAAGTCCTGTAGTGTAGGTAATTATTATGGAACGCAAAAATTGAAAAAGTTATGTCTTCTTTATAAATTTTTCTACACCCATTTTTCATTTTTAATGCACCAAAGTGTATTAAAATCCCAACAAGTTCGGATTGTATTCTGACGTCGGAACTACACGCACGTATACCTACATACGACAAATTCGCACGCAAGCCGCGCGCCCCCATAGTACTTGAAAGGTGCGGATCATTTGTGCGTGTTCGTACGTGTTCGCATGAGTAAAATTCGGACGAAAACGTATCCAAAGTGCGCGCGGCGTAAAGCTCAAGATCGCGCTCAATCGCTGGGAAAGACCTAAATATGTTGGGACATTAACACACAGCACCATCTAGTTCCATGGTAAGCTACGAGGCTTGTTTTATGGATACCAGATAGTTGGTACACTACACATATATATAACTTTAAATACATATTATAAATAATATATATAATAAATAAATAAACACCCATTACTGGAATATAAACATTCTTGCTCATCACACAAATTAATGCTCCCAAGTGGGACTCCAACCCGCCACTGCTGGCACAGTAAGTAGGGTCACTACAAACTGGGCCAAACGTGTTGTCAAAATATAGATCTATGTTCGAAAGTGGACGGAAAAGGGCTGATGATGTAGATGATAATTAAATATCGTACCGTATAACCGCCGCCGCCATCGCCAATATAGTTCTGCGTGAGCACCTTGTACACGGCGTCGCGCTCGAGCGGCAAGTAGCGCGGCACGTCGCAGCGCACGCAGCGCACGACGGCGGACGCCACGCGCGCGCCCACCGGCGCCGACGCGTTGTACACCACGCGTAAACCTACACGTTAGTGTAAAAGTAATTAATTTATTTAAAGAACATGATTATTTATTATTTTACTTTTTTAAATGGGATTAATGTGATTTGCGTGTTTCTTATCACTTTTTGTGTTACTAATTAAATATTCATTTTAACTGGTATTTCGACCACTGCATTCATAATCATAATAACATCCACGAAATATAATGTCTAGGCGATAAATATTAAAAAAGAATGATGTTTAAAATAGCTCAAATTATGAAAACAATTTAAAACAATATACATATTACTTGTTGTTTGGATGTAGCAACGCTTTTTTAACTTTAAAGTATGATAGGTTCATATCAACATAACATCTTTTACTAGTTAACTAGTTCTGACTCATTTTTAAACATACCGCCCACTTGTAACATTCGGCTGCTATAGAAGTTAGCAGGATCGGTCTGCGTCACTCCGACAGAAAACTCTAAAGCTTCCAATAAAAATTCTCCTTTCAAATCGTATACTTGCACATAATTTTCAAACGGCATTGCCATGAGGAGCGCTTCTGTTGTAATTTCTGTAAAAAAAAATATATTAATACCAGCCAAGTAACATTAGGATTTTTGTAAAATATTGATATTAGTAATATTCTATTTTAGGGAATCGGTCTACTAGGTATTATAAATACGTACGTAATAAAGTATGTCTGTGTGTGTATGTGTGTACGTGCGAGAGTGCATGCGTCTGGGTGCGTGTCTACAGACGTATGTAAGTATGTCTGTTACCATTTCACGCTAATTTGTATTTGAATGAGTACACGGAGAGACTATGACCTAGAATAACACATAGGCAGTTTATTAGCACCTGGACGAACCCAACCGAAGAAAATACCTACAGTAAAATAATACATGTATATTTATTACTCACCGCCTGAGTCAATGTTAGTGCGGATGCCGCCCGCGTTGATGAGGCACACGTGCGCGTATCCCCACGCGCCCTGCTCCGCGCGAGGCATCAACTTTAACGATACACAAAAACTATTTGCAATGACAACATTTACGACGTGATATATGACAATTTTTTTCATAAATTAAAATGTCTCGTTATAAATAAAAATATTTGCGGGCACATCGAAAACAAGGTTCAACGTGATATGCGCTTTAAAATCAATTATAAGTATTTTTACTTCTTCTAGAAAGCCGTCGCAGGCCCAACTGCCGAGGTTGCACTCGCCGCGGTAGCACCCGCGGTTGAGCGCAGATAGCGACGAGCCGAGGACTTCTTTGCCGATCGCGTCCACTTCATTCCTCCAAGGTTCTAATAATCTTTCTATTGTGGGATCTAAAAATATATTGTATTATGTTGTGCTCATGTTAAGTTTTTTAATGAATAAAAAATAAGTAGGTACTTGATAAGAAGAATAATTCTTTGCATCGGATGATTTTGCAAACAAATTTGTTACTTAAGCTAAGACCAGACCAAGAAAATGATTAATTATATTTTATATTAAACTTGTATTCAGCCCTTCTTAACGTCCCACTGCTGGGCACGGGCCTCCCTTCAATACGAGGGGGATCAGGCCATAGTCCACCACGCTGACCAAGTGCGGGTTGGCGGAATTTACATGTCTTTCGATAACTTGTTAGGTTATCTTAGACATGCAGGTTTCCTCACGATGTTTTCCTTCACCGTAAGACCAGTGGTAATCATGTTGAAAATGATTCGCACATGAAAATATCAGAGGTGCAAGACCCGGGATTTGAACCAGCTTCACTCGGTTAACCAAGCGAGCGCGTGACCACTGGGCTACCACTGCATATTAAAACTTGTCAAACATAATTTTGAATTTACTAGATTAAGTAGTAGGTGTCGGTACCTCTTACAATTGAAGTGCCGAGATAAATCGCCTTCCCATTCCAAGACACCATCTTGCCAGTACTGTCAAAAGTGAGTTTAATGTTGCCCAAATACCGAGTATACGCGGCTGCTTGTACGATCAAGATCTAATAGAACACAATTAGGTATATTAAGTATGTATACCTATGTATTTAAAAAACAAGTTTGTCATTATACATTATACATTAACATATATATGTTTGGCTGATAAACAGCCAAAAATACTATATAAAATTTAAAATCATTTAGAAAGTGTTGGTTAGATATACAAAATTATAGGTAAAAGATATAATAAAATGTTACTATCTGAGACTATAAAAATATTTTAATAAAGAAAAGGTACCACGAGGTGTACTTTGTGTATTATAGCTCCAACATTTAATAAACTTAAACTTAAATAGATGACATCTGTTTATTGAAGTGAAACTTCTTTATAATCGTTGTGATTTGAAACTCGATGCAACGGAAATGCGACAGTAAAAAGAGACAAACATATAAATATATAGGATTAAGCCGGCGATAGAATGAGATAGAATACATTGCGATGGTGCCATGGTAACCGTTGTCATGGTAACCGTTGTTATTTGATAGAATACATTACACAGGAAGTGAAAAATAATAAAATTCATTACTGATTATTATGTAATGTTTATATTTATGTCAAATAAAATGTAAAATAACTTTTAAGCTTGGTAAAAATAATATAAAAAAATCCTTATGATTATCCTTCTCCTGATACTCTATATTCATATCATTTTCTGAAGTTTCACTTCTACGATGTGTGAATTGCACATTAATTTTTAACTTTACCTGATGTCCATTCTCCTGCGTGACAACAGTAGGGTACTCCCCGACTGGCGTCGAGCCATCGGGCGCCACTCCGTTGAACAGTAGTGAATGTGAGTGACCACCTACGATGATGTCCACTTCAGGTGGCATGCGAGCGGCTAAAGATCTATATTTAGAGATACATTTCAATAAATTTAAAATACTTTTGCATAGTAACCTATAATGTACAACAATACGCAAAAATTGTTGAATGTGAATATTTAGTAAAATAAAGGAAACCGTATCTCCTATATTAAATATACATATTTCCATCGCTTTTAGTCTCTAGACAACGCAGACATTTTTTTTTATTTGCAGTGTAATTTATAGTGACAAAGCACATAGGAACCGGAAAATTTCGAAATTTCCTTCGGTGTACTTAGGTTCATACTGCATCCTGTTTTAAATTAGGATGATTTTATATTTAATTAGCCCTTTTAACGTCCCACGGCTGGGCACGGGCCTTCCTTCTATACGAGGGGGGATCAGGCAATAGTCCACCAGGCTGGCCAAGTACGGGTTGGCAGACTTCACATGTCTTTCTAAAACTTGCTAGGTTCTCTCAGACATGCAGGTTTCCTCACAATGTTTTCCTTCAACGTAAGACAAGTGGTAATCATGTTGGAAATAATTCGCACATGAAAATATATGAGGTGCGAGACCCGAGATTTGAACCCGCTTCATTCGGTTTCCCAAACGAGCGTTACCACTGGGCAAATTAAATTATTTTAGTGACGTAGATTCCTTCATTTATCCTTAACCGTATTATAAGAAGTGGAATCATGTTAAAAATGAGATAAGCCTTTATAAATTATTTTCATATAATAAAATCTACAAAATCGATAAACACGTATTTATAATATGAAATACCTACGTACATGTCACTGTCATATCCAACATGAGAGAGTACAATAATTATATCAACCTCCTGGGCAGTGAGAATGGCGGCTTCCCGGTTGACCGCTTCTAACTCATCTTCCATTATAACATTACCTATAGGAGCTGAAAACTGCATGTAAACGCATATGATACTAAACAAAAATACAGCACAGTTTGGGAACAAAAATAAATTGTCTTGAGAATGTTTATTGACACAATAAATAGGTACATATTATTATTTTATCCAAGTGCGTTTACCGAGGATCTGCGGTGTACGTTTTATCATAAGCATTAACATTTTGCATATAATGGATAAAAACTTACGATAATTTTATGATGAACCAGAAATTTTACCTAAAACTACTTACTATAAGTTAACAGTATAACTGACGACTTACAGTCCGTAATAAGATCCCAATAATGCCAATTTTTCGTCCTTTTCGTTCAACTATAATATGATTTTTCACATATGGCGCAATGGCGGGCTCCAAGGTAGCGTTAACGTTGGCCCCTAACATAGGCGAGTTGAGCATCTCTAAATATAGATATAAACCATCTATTCCATGATCGAACTCGTGGTTTCCTAAGACCTAAAATAAATTATAACAATTTTACTTTAATATATACATATATCTAATTTATAAAATACTTATACTTCAGCAAGCACTAAGCAGTAGCGTACTTTGTGATACAAATACAGATAATCAATCAACTTACATGAGCATCATGAGGCAGCATATTCATGAAGTGTTGACTAACGTTCCAACGTAAGTAGTTATACCAGATGGTGCCTTGGAACGTGTCTCCAGCGTTAAGTACCAAAGAGTCTGGCTCGGCCTGTAAAACCTCCATAATAGCCGTGTAGAGACGTGAGAACCCGCCAATGCAGTCTCCTTCCGACGGGTTGCATGGCCCACCACTTAGTGCTACCTGATCAAAACTTATAAAAAATGTTTTTTTTTTATTTATTTAACATTATAATAGTGTTAATGCCAACGTTTATAAACTTTTAGAACTTCCTAAGGCTTTTTGGGTGAAAATGTTATTTATATTTATTTCAATTAATTGCATTTCAATTAATCTTACAATCCTACATTTTAAAGTTTTCCAGACTTCATGTTTTGTCAGTGAGTGAATTAAAAGACTTCTTAAATAGATAAAATTACATATAAAACTATCACACGGAGTCCGCGAAAAAATCCGAAAAGATAGTTTTATTTAAAATGTCAAATATTTGCGTAAATTTAAGATAGCATTATAAAATTATAGAGGTAAAATTCCAGCATTTTTTTGGATATATTAATTAATTAATTCATTATTATCGACTAGCATTGCCCGCGGTTCCGCCCGCGTTCTGACGATCAAAAACCAAACTATTAGATTAGTATACTCTTACAATGCAGTTTTTGTATTTTTTCTCGGAAATGATTTATTTTCTCGCGGTAAAAGCTATCCTTATGTTGACCCGGATAACCAGCTATCACCATACCAAATTTCATCAAAATCCCTCCAGTGGTTTTTCTGTGATGCGGTAACAGACAGACAGACAAAAATTCTAAAAACTATAGATTCGGCCTCTGTATCGATAATAATGTTTATTTCAATAAGATTTTCCAAAAAATATTTAATGTACAGATTCGGCTTAGTTACAACTTTATTATACATATAGATGATGAAGATGATTAAGTTATATAAAATATTACTTACTGTGCATGAAAATCGTTATAATGTATAATATTTAAATCAAATAACTCATCACTTTGCGCCGTCACGGCGTGTAACAGGAAAAAAATCACTAAGCTTCTTAACATAATATCTAAAGGCGCAAACTCTATGGAGCACGGGTGATGACGGGCGCAGACAACGCGAAAGTACGGATTATGTATCTTATATACAATTAAAGATAATCTTGAGATTATGTAAGTATACGAGGGGCGGCTGATAAGTTCACGGCCTAAGGTACTTAGCGATAAATAATCACCTTGTTACCTATATCACTAATTATGCGTCTCATCGCTAGTATAAATAGCACCCCTTCTTTTTGGTTCATTAACACTTCATTCCTTGAACAAACAACAACACCATGTCAACGGAAACTGGAAATTTTCGCAATTTGGAGTTGTTAAAAAAAGGAAATATGCTAGGAGAAATTTTTGAAGACATGTCATCGGTTCCTCAGGATTCTGCACCTTCTTACACGATAAAATAAAAGGACGCGGCTATCTCAACAAAGAAAGAGAGAGTAAATACGACACCCGAAAATGTAAAAAAAAAATCGAAAAATTAGTACTGGCTGATCAAAAAATGATATTATGGCAGATAGCAGAAGAATTACAGATTAGCAAAGAACTAGTTGGTTAGATTTTTCATTAAAGAATAATGACAGTTTTTACCTGAATGTTTCTAAAGGCGTCTTAGATTACAAAACGTCCGTTCTAACCGCTCGGGTTGCGAGGAATGCTTATAGTCCAGACCTGGCTCTCAGTGACTTTTCCTTTTTTCAAATTTTAATAGTGAGTTACGCGGACAAAGATTTTCGGACGGTAGAGAGAAGAAGGTAGCCTTCGAAAGCCATTTTAAAGTGAAATAGTTTTTTTTTTCAGTGGTTTTTAGCATTATATTCACGATGTGAAAAGTGTATTTCACTCGAGGGGGATTACAATAAAAAAAATATACATCTATACTTTTCATTCATTAAATACCTTTTTTTTCTTTCTTTAATGGCTTAGAGTTGGGCCGCGAACTTATCAGTTGCCCTTCGTAATATAAATTTTAATGCGAATTGTGATATAAAAATTCTATATCTAATCAAGTAATAAATAAAATGATCACTTCCTTGATTAACTATAACATTTTGCTTACAAATTGAATTATTTAATTGCCGTCATGATATAAATGTAATAAATATTAGATACCAACAACCAACGTAAATGTTTACGTGGAGCCTATAATATCGTAACATGTAGGTAAAGTTCTTGTAACTCTTGGCTGTTCCGTTCCTCCATTCATGTTTTTATCATTCTTACCTACACACTACACAATATATCACGGAGAAGTAGGTACATATTATAGTATTTTTATTTCATTAAGGGATTACTGTAACTATAATTTAACTAACGACTTACCCTCGCTTCGCTCGGGTTCGTATCTACCTTGATTCCCCATACATTTTCATCCCCATTTTTACCCCCTTAAGGGATGATTTCCGGGATAAAAAGTATCCTGTCCTTTCCAAGGTCTCAAACTATCTTCGTAGAAAACTTCATCCAAATCGGTTCAGTTGATCCAGAGATTACCCCCTACAACGTCACAAACTCACAAACTTTACTTTTTTATAATATATTTATTTTATGTACAAAAGTGGATGTTTTGTCTGTTTCGTCGTAAACGTATGCGTGCATTTCTAAATCATTTGACTGATTGCTATGAAACTTCCATACTATAATGAATTCACGCTGGAAGTTTCTAAGCTATTAACGTACGCTAGATGGCGCGCGAGTTGTATGGAAAAATGTGAGAATTATATATTAGTATTTAGTGTACATTACTACACCTAAGCAGGTCAAAATAGTTGAGATATGAAGTATATTGAAAGTTTTATTATAATAAGTTTTTTTTTAATTTGTGTATCTATATTAATAAGTTAAATTGTTTGCAAATACGCAATAACAACTGGATTTATTTGTTATATTGAACAGTTTTAATATAAATACCTAGCCTAGATTTGGTGTACATTTTATGCTGTAAAAGTAGAGTTGAATATAAATATAAACGAAAATACGACAAATAAAAGCAAAAAAAGTTTTAAGACATTTATTCGATAAAACAACAATTAATACATTTATTAAATACAAGAACATAACATTTTCTAATCTATATTTTTAAATGCTTTTAATTATTATCTACTCAATAGAAAATGTTTTAGATATGGTATGACTATTAAAAATAATCTCAAATTTTGTAAACATGTAGTCAGAAATTAATGAAAAAAAAATGTATCCCATTCTATCTAAATATTTTATTACAAACATGAAATTGTAGTTATTGGCAAGTTCTCTCTAGTAAGTTCACAACTTCTATGGTAAAAATGAAATAATTAATATTAATCAACATATAATTAAATAGGAAGCTGTAAGAACGACATTTTCTAAAACTACATTTTTCTTCGCTTACTAAGTACCTACATAAAGTTAAATAGATTTATAATCTTATTTCAATTAAAGGCACTTAAGTTATATATATTTTCGATCTTATATCATTTTTGTTCTTTGACGGGAAGTTTAAATTAAAAAAAATATATAAAAACTTAATGCCGTAATATATGTCATGCTTAAATAAATAGTAAAATATCACAAAAATTAATACAATAAAATTAAAAACTGTTCAGCCTCCGTCGTCTTTTCATAACAACCAAATTTTCATATTTCAATAGAAGAACATTTAAATTTTTGGTATACATAGGTATACAAAATCAAATATAACATGAAATTAAATATAGCAGTTTGATAATAATCATCATCACAATAATTTTCGTCATATTTTAAATTTTACTAGTAAGTGAAACAGTGCTACTATATCTTAGGACTTATAAAATACTTGGACTTAAAAATAAATATGTTGGGACGTTGTTGTTAACACACAGCACCATCTAGTTCCATGGTAAGCTACGAGGCTTGTGCTATGAATACCAGATAGTTGATACACTACACATATATGACTTCAAATACATAAGTAGGTATTATAAATATAAACACCCATGACTGGAGTACACACATTCGCGCTCATCACACAAATGAGCTCCCCTAGCGTGCCCCCCACTCGAACCCGCGACCGCTGGCACTGCAAGTAGGGTCACTACAAACTGAGCCAAACGTGTCGTCTAAACTTCGGACTGGACTTGACATACGAGTAAGTACTAACTCATTTACAATAAACTTTTCTATTTTTCTGTAAAAATTTTGCCAAAATAGATCTAAATAGATTTCAGTAACAGCGGTTTATGTTAATGAGAGTAGCCAAAAGTGGTATCCGAGACACAATATTGTACACCCGTTATCCAAAAAAAACCCCAGAACTTCATTATCGTTAATGATAGCTAGTATACACATAAAGATAGTAAATATAATTATATATTAACATATTTTATTTTGTATAGTAGAAATAATAATATATAGTAGCACTGTAATTCATATCCTATACATATTGCAAGCAATTTATATTTTATTACTACTTCTCTATACTCTACTATATTTAATTAAATAGCGTAGAAAACTTCCGAATTGAAAAAAAAAATCTATTTAATATAATAAATATTTTAATATTAATTACAGTCAATTGGAATAACTTTTGTTTTTATCAATTTATGCAACTCGTTAGATTTTTCTTTACTTTTGACATAATATTTAAACAATAAAATTATATTTTCGGATTTTTTCGCGGTTCTATTCTGGTTTTTAATTCCGCTCTACATTAAATCCGAAAAAAATTTGTTATAAAAACTTGTTAAAGAATTTATTCAAATTGACTGTAATGGCGATATCATTAAAAATTACTACTTAATTATTACAAGCACAATATTACGGTGTAGACGTTAAGCGTGTAAGTAGGCGTGAAGAACTAAGTAAAAACATTATTAGTGACAACTATCACTACTCACTTAAGTGAAGTAATTATTTAAATTATATTGTGTATTAGGGAAGTTGTTAACACACGTCAAAAAAGATTTTACCAATGTTGCAATGATGCTACAGAGTTTTCATTCAAATCTTTTCATTTATGTTACAAAAAAATATTTTTGTTCCTTTGAAATCATATGAAAAAAAAAGAAGAATATACGAGTATATTATGAATGGTTGGTTGAATGAATGGAGACATTGCTTTAACACAAGTTTTATTGACGTATGGACAAATGCAAAAATTAAAAATAAATTAAGTTATAGAATTACTTAATTCTATTTCTTCGGTTGGTTATTTTCTTTTTAATATATTTATAGGTAACATGTTGTACTGATCGTTTGTTTTGCTTTTTAAGAGTACGGGGTGCGGGGGTTCACGTTGATCATCTCCGTTGTGCTGTAAATGTAAATGACCATCAATAAATATGCTATACGTGATATATTACATATTGTGTACAACTATAATAAAAATACTAGTAAAGTACAATAGACATCTACGAATAAATATGAATTCCAAGTACATACGCGAATTATCATTACCACAATAAAGTAATACCGTGAGTAATTAAAAAAAATGAAACCAAAATTAATGAAAATAAGGTTATTTTACGTTTTAATTATTTTTATTCTATAAATTTTCTCAAACAAAATAAAAATACATAGAAAGGGAAAATACTTAAAGAAACGTAAATTATAAAAATCAGTACTTCAAACATAAACGACTTAAACAAAAATAAAAATGTGTACTTACATATTAGGAAAAAAATAATAATTACAGAAATTCTTAGTGTACAATTTCTATATTATTTATGATAATTTGAAGTTCATTTCGTCAAGTTAAAAATAATATACGCAGTGAGGAACTTACGAACTTATTACAACATTCTGAGCAATAGGACCATGTTCCACGTATCTTGAAAGAGGAATAGGTGGGGGATATCTATATTATAACACATTTTTAAGTAGGAACTTTAAATAATTAAATACTTTAAATAATTCTTATATTTTTCTGTATTCAAATAGAAGAAGAGTTTCCATAAATATAGATCTACTGCCGCCTCCATCAATATTTATTATTATTATTAGTAATAGTAAAAATTATCTGTAATAATTTAGTCTTTAAACATTCACAAATGTGCTTTCACAGACGTTTATGAAAACTAAAAATCCTAAAAAAAATCCTTGCAACACTTTAAACATGGTAGGTAATCATAATACAGAAATTCATATATCAAATTTACAGAGAACCGTTCAATCACTTTTCAAGCGAGTGAGTTACCAATGGGCTAAAGCTTTAAATAAAATTATTAAATACGGTAGAATTATTTTTCTGTGTTACTACTGGTCAATATGTACTAAAGTTATCTCAAATCCATCTAAACGTTTCAGGATGAAAAAGTAACAAACATAATGTCCTCCAGATCGATTTCGATCACGGCGGCCAATCTCATAGAGACTAGCCAACTGTGCAGGAGATATTATAGTGCACAAATATACGCGCAGACACAAGTGCACTTTATATTCCTGTCACTTATAATACGGTGTGATGACAATTCGACACTCGCAGGGAGAGATTAGGCGCAGCGCCACGCCAAAGCGGCAGCTTTACGTGCTCTGTGTCGACACTGGGGTGAAACACCGCTAAGTTTCAGCTGTTACTGAGACTTTCTTTACAGAAAGACTCAATGACTAAACATGACCCGACACATCTACACACGCATGCATACACGCACACAGACTCGGACACGGTACCTCTTGGAGCAGCGCACGTGTATGACGAGCAGCACGATGCCGAGCAGCAGGCACAGCGCGCCCACCACCACGTACGCGACGCCCAGGAACGGGTTCTTGCCGCCAAGCAGCGAAGTCGTAGAGATTATGAACGATTTAGTGCCGTCGAAGTCTTTCACCGGATAGTCTGGAAGAGATTTATTAGTTACTAGCTGACCTTTAATGATTCTAAATCTTTGAAGTCATAAAGTTATAAAAAAATTGTTAATAAAAAAGCATTTTCGGTCAAAACTCAACTAAGCATCGACGCTCGCGGCAGCCTATGTACTCGATGACATTTTTGAGGCACTGTCGACACGCGTTCAACGCTCGATGCAAACTTGGTACGCGTTTGTATCGATACAAACGTTCATATACATCGCGTCTTTGGCGAGTTCATAAAACATAGACCCTTAGTTTATCGGCCAGACTACACGAAAACGATACGCGTTAATAATTTCACTTACTGATTTCAAATGTTTGTAATTCTATTACTAATAATTTATATTTACTGATGGCACTACTGTTTCGTTTTTGAGTGTTTTACTATATAGTAGTCATTTGGTGCTCAAAAAAGAGATTACCTGGAAAGTATTCAGAGCTTTGAAAATTAGCGATTTTATAGATTTCAATGTCCTCTTTCCGAATTTCAATTTTTCCACCTCATATATTTTCCGCTCTCGCCACCATATTGAAAAAATGGCGTTTAAAAGCAGTTTTTTGACGATATCTCCTTTCAGAGTCATTTTACGATAAAAACATTTATATATTATACAAAATTAAACTACAGAAAATTTCCTACAATTCATGTTTTAATGATTTTTTCTGCAAAATCAAGTTTCGACATATGAGCGCCGCAAGGTGTTATTTAATACGCGTTTTCGCATAGTGAGCGTGGCGCACTATTATTCATCTAGACTAACACATTTTGACGACACGTTTGGCTCAGTTTGTAATTACCCTACTTGCTGTGGCAGCGGTCGCTGCAATATTTAAGAAAAAAAACTTGCCTACGGCCTGAATTAGGATCATCCAATTTCTTTGTATACTTACTGTAATCAACTCTCAGTACATAAGGTCCTTTGACGAGCCCGGGTCCGAAGCCCTCCTTAGAGTGATCGACTCGCCGGTACAGCTTCCGGAATGTTGGCAATGCCGCAGTACGCATCCAAACTATCAGATCTTCGTTCTGAAACAATTATTATTATTATTATTTCATAGTTAATTTAAAACAAATTGACACTTTAATTGTAAAAATTTCTTTAGAAAAATTACATAATTAGGTTTTATTACCTGGAATCCATTATTCTCTGTATTGTTTGGATCTAACATCCATACAGGAATACGCCAGTTAATCGGCTTGGTGTAGTTTTCGAAGGCTGAAGATATAAATAAATGTTTAAATAGTTGAACTATACTCATACAGAAAATTAGTCTTTGTGATTTCTCCACTAATTGTTTTCAAAACCAAACAAGTAATTATAATTTTTTATTTCACCTGTCAGTGGCAAAAATTATCTTAGTGACACTTTTAAAAGCAAATGGTTTGATTAAAGTGATTAAATATGTTCTATTTCTTATACAAGGAAAAATGTAGAAGAAGAGTAGAAGAAAAAGTATTTTGTCAGAATGAAGTCTTAACATTCTCTTATTACAAGAATGTCTTGCATAACCACTTTTTTTAAATAGGTGTAAATTGATTGTTTTCCATAAAAGGTTACTTCAGTTCCTTAACCTGTCAATAACCGGTGAGCCACTGGTGGCTCGGTGAACAATTATTTTTTATAGAAATTATCCTGGAGGGGTATGGTTCTTGCATAAAAATATGTATTACAAAAATATATAGCATTTATTATAATTAGATATAAATTACAAAATAAATATTTATATGAAATAGGTAGTATAGAAATAAATCTTTTGCCAAAATCAGCATTTCTAATAACATGCTTTATCTGTGTAGATAATACATTTTAATAATGTAATAATAAGAATATCTTTATATAAATGAGTATAAATAACTTTGGACTTACCAGTCTTCAGATCCCCAGGAGGGTTTCTAAATTTAATATCTTTGTCAGAAGTCCAAGCAATTCCAGTCCTCAGTACTGGCACATCTTTGTTTAAATCTTGAGATTCAACCGTCAGGGTATCTAAATTAAAATAATAATTAATTTTGTTAACTAATTAAATAATGAACTCATCATTAGATAAACTATAACAAAATATGAACTATATTTATCATTCATTCTTAAACATTAAAATAAGTTTAGTAAAAAGTTTCAAAAACTCATTAATTTTTATACTTACCATTAAAAAGGGAATTTGCAATAGCACCGCATGGTGCAATGGGTACCTTCTCAGTTTTCCCTTCCACATCAGCATATGCGAATGGTGCACAATCACCTGAAGGTGGCTGTGACAAGCGCCCAAGCAGCTGGTTATCATCTCTAAAGCAAAAATTCAACAGAAGTTAAAACCATTTTATAAAAAAGTTATATTTTTATTTATTTAGTTCACTTATTGCAGGACAATTCGAAAATACATATATTGTGCCTACCTTGATTTAACATATCTACGGTGATTTTGGTAGTAATTACTGAGCCCATAGTAAAAATATACATCCCCCTTGAAGTCTTCAGTGAGATTAAATGGAATTTTACAAGTGCAAGCACTTAAATTGTTTATTTTTATATAATCTGCACATGTGATGTTTTCATCTTCTTTCATACAGTATGTATAATCTATTACATGTTCCTTTACCTGTAAATTTGTCACTTAATAAATATGTATAACAATGTAATTAAACACAAAATAAATTGTATTTACACTATATTTATGTACACTTTGTTGTCCAATGGGATCGTATCAAATTCAAATCACAATAAAGTATTTTAATTAACTCAGCACTATCTAGTTACTAAATGTTAAAAGTGAAAACTAGTTATTAAATGGCAAATTTGACATCTATTTATGAAGCTTACCTCATCTGAGAAATACAGTAAGCCTATTCCCACAGGTATAAATGCAATACCAATTACAAAAAAGGTTGGAAGAACTGTTCCTGCGGTTAGTATAGGTTGCCATGCAGGTAGCCGCTGTTGTTTGAACGCAGATTCTAAAATGTAAATTAAACATCATAATCGATATTGCGAGATCGTGAAAGGTTTATATCTTATTACAAATAATCATACCTGCAGGCCGTCTAGATTTAACATTTTGGTCCGAGGTATCACTTGAAGTCGCCATTACTTTGGCATCTAAATCATTAGTTAAAAACTATATAAACAAATATAGTAATGTAAATGTAATCAATGAAGGCAAGACTTTTAGAACAATTTCAAGACAAATTATCAAACGTCACTTATTTGTCATCCATGAACGTCACAAAGTGACAAACTTATATGAATAATGTCACAAATGATTAGACAGTTCAGTGTTGCCAACTCCAAAAATTCCGTGTTGCTAGACTCAATATCAAAAGTCACCAGAAAGTCGCTGGCCTTCTTGATGAGTTAAATTTTGAAGCTGTTAGAGTATCGCTGGTCTAAGTGTACAAAGATGAAAGATTATTATACAGAAAAATAAAACAAATACTGAAAAAATGTTTTGACGTGAAGTCTTATAAATAGACGCGACGTAAGGGGACCGTAACTTATGCTGCATTAAATTGCTATAGTAACCGTTGCTATTGCCTGAAAAATGATTCAAAATATATTCTTTCCTTTGTCGTCTTCAAAGATTACTATATTTTCACAAATTTGTTATCAAATATGCAAATATTTATAAGCGATTATAGAGGCTCAATATTTATAACTATAATCACCAGTCTCGCTCATTTCTATTCGATGTAACTCACAGCTCACACATGATAGCGCGTTGATTTTTTATATTCATAGGATCTATTCCGGCCGATCAATTTAAATAAAAATACGTGTAATTTGGACAAAATTTATAAGAAATAATATAATCAGAAAGTGTATAAAAAATATAAAAATTTAATGTCGGCCACAGCTCGTGCTCTAGAATAGACGTTTCACGTTAAACTAACAGCGGTGTGCTTCCAACACAGCTTCAGCCCCAAGTACTGTAATACTACCTGTAGGTTTCGACTCCCGACAACAATTACAACCGAAATCTAATCACCGTTAATACCCACTTACTAATATTTGAAGAAAAAAAAAATTCTGTTGTATTTTATAAATATAGAATTTTATTATAGGAAATTTCGGCATGTTAATAAATAAGGACATTATTTTGACAATGTGTATCAAATATACAATACACAATAGTATAAATATATAATATACACAATAGTTTGTTCATAAAAGGAATATTACGGACGAGCTTACAAATTGACGATAATTTTTTTTAAAAAGAGCTATTAGAAAATAAGTTGATTTATAGATGCACAGCTAGCATTTTATCAGTTGTTTATACAACCCCATGGTACAAGCACTTATACTAAGTCACCGAAAGTCGTTTTATAGATTTTATTTTTAAAAATTTTATGCATACAATAAAAAACTATAATAGTACAGCATTTTTCGAGTATCTATCGTCTATTCTAGCAAATCAAAATAGCGTGAATAGGAAATAGAATTTCTTTCTATGGGGGCCGTGCGCTAATGTAGAAGTCAGCACTATTGTCCCCCTAGTGTTAAGTGTTTTATTCCTGAAGATAGTGGGATCAAAATATTCATTTGTAAACACAGAATATTTATAAAAATGGAAAAAAATAATAAAATATGGATGTCAACCAGTTATAATAATATTGTATGTGGTTAGAATAATAAGAAAGGTAATTATTCAAGTCCAATCAAGTTTATGGTGTAGTAGAAAAAAGTAATAAAAGTGAAACTGTCTTAACTGCAAAAGTTGTACCACAAACAAAAGTTTATGATGTGAAAATTGTGGTACCTATGTATGAAAATTTACTTTAAAAATACTTAGTGTAATCATAAACCATAAACCATCCATCCAACCATAAATCATAAACAAAATTGACAAATTGAGAACCTCCTCTTTTTTGGAAGTCGGTCAATAACTAGGGATAATTATAAAAATGTTATTTTTCAGCTTAACAAGAATCGAAACGTCAATATTTTTTAAAAAATAATAGAAAAATGGTCCCATTAAATTCAGGTGTTTGCCACTAGTTAGCGCAAAAATCTGGACGCACGGTCCTTATAGGTTGGAGTAGATATCTTCACTAGCATTATCTTAGCTGTGCTTTATGATACAAGAGACATTGATATAAAAATATCTTTTTTTTTCAGGTTACATTACTTGACATCTAGTGGAATCCTTTTAAAAATTCAAATGGATACAGTTTATTTCACTTATTTAAAAAAGTTACATAACAAAAAAAAACACTTCAGAATCGCTTAAAAATATACATAAATCTCATAACCCTTAACATGCTCTATTCTTAATATTCATGAAAAATAAATATGTTAAGTATCTTTAATTAACTAAGTTATTAATAAATGCTTTAAATATTTATTTCTATGCCACGAATGTCATAGCCACGAATTTTAATTCTAGCTATAGAATAAATTAACTACTTTAGACGAATGAAATTGTTAAGCGTGTTATGCTTTGTGTATAATATTTTCTGGTATTATATAATAATATTTAGGATTTACTGAGAAACATGAACATCACATTGACAACGGAAGGCAACTGTTTTTTTTTTATTTTGTTGGGATTTACTTCATTGATCAATTTATTTAAAGTGCAGTTTCTTACAAAAATATCTACTTAGATACTAAATATAAATATATTTCGAGGCATTGCTGATACTCAATCGGTTTTTGACGAATTCAGGTTGAATGATCGAAAATTAATTGGTTAAAATAAGTTTTTTGTACGGTTACATTTGGCGAATCTTTGCCAATAGTGAATTGATTAGGAGAAATAAAAAATAAAATAAAAGCCCGACTCAAACATAAATAAGAATTTTTATGAATATCATACTGCTCGTTAGTAATGTTAAATAAGATCAATGGTTATTGGTTATAGTAGTAGTTTTCACACTTTAAAGTCGGTCGCAGTCACCATTTCAAATTCTCGAAAGCTCGATTGCGAATTTACAATCACTCATTAAAATCCCTAATATATAGGTTATACATATTATGTATTGATATTTACAATGTTTTTATTTTTTAGTAATCAAACTAAACACTAAGCCGAATACAACCAATACACATGGACAAAGCAAGGCTTTAAACAAGGCACTAAATACGAATCAATATAATCTACATATAAGTAGAATAAAACAATATGAGTAAATAGTAAATATCCCTACAGAGACTAAGCATCTTACAACCATGAAATTGTTTTGAGTGTGACACAATTATTCTTGGATTGTCAAATCAAAATATATTCATTCAAATAGACTTTTACAAGCGATGGAGATAGCCCTCTACCTATACCTAAGTATAGTGCCTAACTTTGCGCGGTTGTATGAGATTTGTCGCTGAAGGGACATACATATGTGGCATGAGACACACTATATATTTTTAAAGCTATCCACCTCTAATAAATGCGGGGTGAAAAGGCCAGCTTACCGTTATACAGTGCCGTATTTAATAATTATAATATCATTAAAGTAATATATGTAAATATTATTTTGAAAAATGCCAAGAAATCTAATATATAAAAATTTTTCTTGTCACAATGTTAGTTACCGTACTCCTCCGAAACGGCTTTACCGATTTTTACCAAATTTTATATGCGTATTCAGTAGGTCTGAGAATCGGCTACTATCTATTTTCCATACCCCTAAGTGATAAGGGTGGCCCACCTTAGGGAAGAACCCGAGCGGAGCGAGGATGAGTCGCTAGTAATTTATAAATAATATAAATTTTTTGTATACTGTTCCTACTAAGTTAATGTTTTTTTTATTTTTTGTAAAATAAAAAAGCATTTACGATAACGCGAAGAAAATTTTATTCCCACCCTCCGAATTTTGCCGCCCGGGTACTAGCCCCGAGTTCCCCTAGTTTTGTTACTTATGTACTGTGGCACTTAGTAGAGTTCGTTAACAAAAGGGCTGTGAAGGGTTTTCATTGGATTTAACAATCGGCCACGCTGTACATCACCTCTTGCTTTTATGACTAGGTTATTAATAGAAGATTCAATCATATTGTTCTGTTGTCGGTCTACCAATCAGCCTCTGCAGGTAAAGTCGTTTTCTGTACACACAGCTCACTGCAAGTAGAAATCATAATAGCTTAAATAATTACTTCATAAATACACATAATGAATAACTAAATAGTAAGACATCTATTTGTATTTTGTATTTTTTTTGTAAAAATAATCATTTTTTTTTTATTTATATAATTAAATTGATTACAAACAACATAATGAAAAAGTTTTTGGAAGCACATAGTTTGTTGTGAGAAGTGCCTGATCTGGTCTTCTGGTTCATTCTTAATCAGTCCATTAAACATAGCAATGATGTAAAGAGATGTTTTAGCTCCGCTAACTTCCCGACGAAATTCCATTTTTAACTTATAAAAAAAGCAATCATTTTTTTTTTAAGAATGTTATAGCAATCTTGATAACAATTCCCTAAGAAGTAACACAATACAGACCAGTATACAATGGCAATGTAGTATAAATGGCAATTGCATTTTTAAACTCTATATAATCGTGAGTTTTTTTTAAGTCATCGACATATACCTTATCAGCTGTCAGTCGTATCTCTTCAGGGAAATCTGCATCAGCTGAAGAATTGTTTTTTGGATTAATAATAGTTACGTTCGCCTCTGGCGTATGTGTACCTGGAAAATAATAAAACTGCTTAATAATTTTATTATTTATACATTCAAAAACATTTATATATTCTAAATTGCATCCATAAGTATATGAACATTTTTAAATGTTAGTTAATTTCATCAGTCACTCACGTCATTAATATTTATATTATGAAAGTTTGTGCGGATGGATGGACGGATGTTTGTTACTCTTTCATGCCAGAACGGCTGAACGGATCTGCATAAAAATTGTCATAGATATAGATCATAATCTGGAATAGCACATAGGTTACTCTTTACACAGAAAAAATGTACGGTTCCCGTGGGATATTTGTTTTTGTCTAGGGACAAACCTGAAGCGAAGCGAGGGTAACTCGCTATTAAAATATATAGGAATAACTTTAAACCAAGTACATTTAAATGGCACTGCACATCGCACACATACATGTGCTATTTCTATACGGATATATTTTGAAGAATTACTTACCTTTTACTGGTTTTCTCATGAAATATATCATTACAATGAGAGCAGTTAGCCCAAGAACAATCAGAATACTACCAACAACTGCAAGCACAATATTGACTGATGTTGAAGTTGATTCAATAATTACTTTTCTTCGACCGTCGTACATGCTCGGAGGGTAGTCTAAAATTGAATACATTCAGAATTTCGATTTCTCATTGGTTCGAGCAATTCTTAATAGATGGCGTTACACGTATCAATTTGGTTATATTATGCTGTTAACATGAACGAATTAGAGACTGGACCTGACATAAAATACAAATGTATGAAAACTAGTTCAACCAAGTGATGCATAACGCACACAAAGATTTTATTACATTATTATAAACACTGATACACAATACAATATTTCTAGTGCTTGAACGTAATCGATAAAATACATATATCGATGAACCAATGAATGACATTTTAGACATTGGTTAGCATAGTCATCATATTTTACATCTTTTAATTTATTCTTCTTCTTTTAATTTTAATAAATTAAAATAAATGAATTAAAGAGGCAATAATAATGTGTCAAATAATAATTATTTTTTAATTTGATTTATATAAATACGATAGCATTGATGTATCGGGGTGTATTTGATGTATGTAATATCGGGTATATATTCCATTAATATATAATAAATATTATTTTGTAAAGATTAAAAAAATATTAAGCTAATTTAATTAAATAAAGTGATTTTGTTGATTCTGTTATTGAACTATTTTAATTGGCAATTGATTGTCTCGGGTAGTTATAAAAATGTGACACTGTCCTAATATTGCTCAGTTCTTAATAAACATTTGTGAAATTAGGAAAAAGAAAAAGAGATTGCAAATTAAAGTGAGTGTTGGATCGTGAAAGTAAAATAATTAGTGCAAGTGGTAAAGTGTTTTATTACAAATCGCCAACCCAGAAGTTTAGTGCTAAAACATTATTGTTTGATTTTGTGTAATTTATGTGTTGAAATAAAATGATCTTTATTATTATTACAATGGAATAATATTCCAAAGTATATAAATATGGTATAAAATAAAATAAAAAATTAAGTACACATACTAATTATAATTTTTGCATTTATATTTTTATTTGATTTAGAAAATATTTTTATAAATTTATTGTCGTCAGATTGTAGGATACTGTGGTAAAAGTATTTAATGTTATTGTACTGTACAAATAACACAATTCGTTTAGTAATTTCGTCAAATATCGATATATTTTTCGACATTGTCAAGCACTAGTCGATGTCAAATGGACTCACTCGACAGTTTAGTCATTTGTTCTGAATGGTATAATCCAGGGATTTTATGATGGTTGTCAGATGTCAACAATACATAGAAATATCGACTATATTTAACATAGTTGGATAATATGACATTTTATTTTACATTTAATTAAATTGTGTGATAAATAACAATAAATGTAATAAAATAATGTATTTACAAGTGAAAAGAAATACTGCTGCTTCCGCCGTTATAGTTTTTACATCATTTAACAGAACGTTTAGTCATTTTTGGGAGATGTTTTGTTGACAAATAAGTGCTTGAGACTGACGCAAAAAACAAACGACCAAGCCTAAAATCTCCTGGTTACTGAGAAGACCGATAAAGGTACGTCCGCTTATATGTCTAGTCCAGTGGTTAATTCGTTCATGGCTGTTAAATATAAAACAAAACCACTGTACCCTTTTATTATTGTATTTTTTACTATTACAAAAGCAAAAATTTATAATGTATGAAAATGTTTGTTATTTGTTCACACTGAAAGGACGGTTTTGAATCATATTTACTGTCCCAACAACATAATATATAGTCTTATACACACAAAAGGCCTATAAGGACTTATCCGAGTGAAGCCAGGTTAAGTCGCTAGTATAAATATACCCTTAAATAGTACTAATATCACAAAAGTCAAACCACAAATGACAACTTACGGTATGCAACACGCAATGAATAATCACCGCTGGGAAGGTCTCGAGTAAGAAGCCCGCGGGGCTTACGTTTCCAGTCTGTTTTCATCCACCCAATAAACATTTCATTCTAAAACAGATATTACTAAATTAAAAGGGTACTACTATTCTGTTACGAATATTCAACAACAGGCCATGTACATACAGGCATTGAAAACTTATCGTAAAATAATTTAAATACAACGTTATTTTTTTTTATTTTATTAAAAACAACTTTGATTTGACTTTTATAATTAAAATATTTGCCAAGAAATACAATGACATTGCCGTTTGTTCAGTGTTGGATAATCTCTTTACTACTCGATATATCTAACTTATAAATACATGTTCGACATACGCAAAAGGCCCGACTAAGGAGTCCATTTTTTTAAATGATTTTATTTTTCTTTTTCAATTGATTCTGCATTATCAAATCATTTAGTAGTAATATAGACATATTATCAAATCAGTTAGTACTAATATAGACATATTATCAAATATTTAAGAAAGTTATCAAAAATCATCTTAATATTAAAAATGCGAAAACTTCTGCGTGAATGTGTGTTTGGTTAAGCATTAAGTAAAAATTGTGGCTCTTATTTATTTTATACATATACAAGTATCTACCACATTATTTATTATATATATATACATCCATATATTATCATCCCCATATATAGGATTAGGGGAAAATATTAAAATAAGGAATACACCATACATATGAGGAAGCTTTAAAGTAGTGCCAGTTACAGAAAAATTGAAAGGAAATCGTCTTAGTTTGTATGAACTATGAACATATGATGAGGAAGAATGAAATGAATGTGACTAGAAGAGTGATGGAAATGAATGTGGATGGATGGTAGGGTAGAGGAAGCCCGAAGAAAATATGGATAGATTGTGTGAGACAGGATATGAAAGAGGAAGCGGGAATAATAAGGTGACGTCTAATATAATATACTAGCATTACCCGCGGCTCCGCCCGCAATTTTCCTGTTCAGATGACCAAAAACCAAATTTTTAAGTTTTACATATTGGTATACTATTACAATGCAGTTTTTATATTTTTCTCAGAAATGAGATATTTTTCCGCGATAAAAAGTATCCTATATGTTGACCCGGATAAGCAGCTACCATCATACCAAATTTCATCAAAATCCCTCTAGTGGTTTTTCCGTGATGCGGTAACAGACAGACAGACAAAAATTCTAAAATCTATAGATTCAGCCTCTATATCGATAATAATGTCTATTTCAATAAGATTTTCCAAAAAATATTTAATGTACAGATTCGACTCGGTTATAATTTTATTATATGTATAGATTAACAATATTGAATATGGAGAGGAAAATTACAAATATGGAATATTCATACATACTTGGAATCCATTATTTTCAATATTATTTAGATCCAACTCCCATATACTCTTTCTCCAATTTTTAGGTTTTGCAAAATAATTTTGGGCTTTTGAATAAAATAAAAATTAATAAATCAATTAATAGGGCATTTATAATGTAATTAAATTTATTAATAAAAATATTTTCAAAATTTTATTGCCTAAAAATACTATTTAAAAGCAAAATATTATTAGGTCATTAAGGATATTATGATTTAATTTTTTTATTAATAAAAGTATAACATTTTATTTTAAATAATACCTTCAGTAATATTTTCTGGATTACGAAATCCCAATTTATCAGCATCTGTCAACATCCCTGATAGTTTATAGTTCACATATGTAGTGTCAGAATTATCCAGAATGGAAAATGTATCTGAAAAATTAAGAAATTTAACAATAATATATAGTTTTCAATAATTATATCAGGTTCATAATAAAAAATCAATGTTTGAAAATAAATATTTATGAATAAAGTATATAATATGATTCCAATATAACTACACAATACTAGGCCCCAAAGAAGCATTAAAAAAATTGTCTGTCAGTATTCAATAAAAATAACAGATAATATTTTTTTTGTATCACAAATTGTGATACAAAATAAATATATCGCAGGACACATATTTATCAGCACTATGTAGACAGGTTTATATTATAAAACAAAGGAAGTCTTTTAGTAACTAACCATTAAATATAGTGTCTGCAATAATACCACATGGAGCAATTGGCTTTTTATCTTCATTATATCTATATGGTTCACAATTTTCAGATGGAATAGTATTCAATATACCTTGTAGCTGACTGTCATCTCTGAAAAAACCATAAGTAAATTAATTATTGTAGCTCTGAGTCAATGAAATAGCAGTGATTACAAATATTGTATTTCATTATAGGTATTGTATAAAATAATATATATAAACTTACTTTGAATTAACATAATCACTTTGCAATTGGTTATATGACTCTAATTCATAATATATAATAACTTTTCCATCAAAGTCTTCAGTAAGATTAAAGTCATAGAAGCAAACACAAGTATCTCTTTCTTTTTTCCTATAATCTTTACATGTTATATTATCATCCGAATATTCTTTAATGCAATCAGTGTAATCTATTATGTGTTCTTTGCTATAACCCTAAAAATGATATAAAACAAACATATAATAAAATTTAGTGAAACATAATGACTGTAAGTGTAAAGTTGCAGAATTTTACAAAGTTTAACAGTTTTTAATCAATTCTAACAGTTAATAATTTTGATTGCAGCAATCATTTTAAATCTTTTCCCCCTTTCAATTTAAGATAAAATTTGGTATTTTTATGTAGGTTTGGTGATAATAAAATATTATTGAACCTACACAATAAACCATGTTGTGTATGGAGTTTGTTCTTTAAAAATATTTTTTTCATATACATATACTCATCTTTATACATATTGAATCTCAAAATTTTGAGAATTATATCAAAAAGTAAAAACACATTAAATTAAATACTATCATTATATTTGCTAAGTTTTTTTCCTCTAATTAACTCGACGCTTCCTTGTAGGAAAAACAATTTATATATAATTTGGCGATAAAAATATACGTACTGTTCGAATTATACTTAGAAGGCCTATTCCTGTTGCAATCAGAAGTAGAGCTATTGTAAAGATAGCAGACTGTAAGGCCATTGTAGACATGATAAATATTTAACTTGTAGGTACTATTCTTTTTTGGAGGGTCATTTATAGTACTAAGAAAGAGTTTTTTAACCTATAAAATGCTACAAAACAGCGGCCTGCGGCAGCGGAATATACTTAATTATTAATAATTGTAAACAGTTTTAAAAGACATAATATCAAAACTTATAAATAACACAGTATGCTGTCTTTGGTATAAAATATAAATGGTTTACATTAATTTTACAATCTAAAAATAGTCCTTAATAATTGTTCTTATCACTATTCACCATGGATGACAAAAAAACTATTCACTAATGTCATAACAATATGTCCATTGTTTTATTTGTCAATGTCAACTCAATTGCCATTTGTCAATTGTCATCCATGGTTCATTGTCCAAACCAACAGAATAGCTAAAGATTTCATCCCGTATGTCACCACTCTCTGTTTGTAAAAGGAATGATGAATTAATAATGTAATTAAATAAGGGATATTAGGCATATTACAATCATATATTTATAGAATATCATTTAAGGAAAGAATATAATAATAAATATCATTTGTCAGACAATAAAAACGGCTAACATGGCAACAAACAGTTATCAACTAGCTTCATCATGTCGCACGCGCATCGTACAAATTTTATTCTCATATTTTTTTCCAAACGTCCCAAAAGAAGTATAACTTCAAAAATATTCACCTGTAGACGATTTACGAGTTTTAAAATCACTTTCTTAAAAATGATATCGACACAGCATTAAATATAAAGATTGTGGTTTAGCCAATTTTGATCAACTTGTTGCTTAGCCCACAATTTCTTCAGTTTTTGTCTTTTGGGAACAAATGATATCCATTTTCTTTGTATCCTGCTACTGCACAATTTGTTATTTTAATTAAATTTTAAATAAAATGAAAAAAGGTTCCATCCACGATAAAGAGCTTTACAATATACTGAGGGCTATAGCGATCGCGACGTCTGGCGAGAGAAAAGGGCTAAATTCATTCCTATTGGAAAGCGCCCTAATCGTTGTCTTCCTTAGTCTATGGCAGAGGCCAAGTTTGTGGTGTTTTTAGTCTTCTTAATCTGTGGTGACTGGTGGTGGTGTCAACATTCGACACTGAGTGACTAAAGATTGAGATAGTTTTTAATAAAGTGTAAAATATCATTTTTATAAGTTTTACGACTATCTCACAAATCGGAATATTTTTAAGAATATTTCCTTAAATATTATTGTTATTAACAACAAGTTATATAGTAGCATATTTTTGTTAAATCGTCGAGAATTGCGATGTCCAACGAAACTTCAAAGAACGTAAGCTTTTTGTTTAGTTTTATTCAGATAATATGGGCCATTTGATAATAAACGCTTTAAATTATATATATCAGTATGCGCTTTTATTTGTGTATGATTCATGTTAGTGTATTGAACTTAGTGGCATTACTGAAATAGCATAGCGATAGTGAAATGAAGTATGACACTTATGTAGTTTCGATACAGTTAGCGGCGGATGTATGTCAATGTTTGCAGGTGCCGGCTGAATATTTATCAGATGACTGTCCATCGTAATGATATTTTGTTAACTTCTTTTGATGTTGTGCCATTTAAAACTGTTTTAATCAAATTGTTTTATATTTTTACTTTAATAAATATGGTTTGTACATAAAATTTCTGAATAATATTTTTGGAAATTACTATTTTAATTTAAATGACCTACATTCAACTTTATAAAATTGGATGTTCAAAAAGTTTAGAAAAAAAAAACCAAATACAATTTAATTTGACAATATGTTATTACAAAAACAAAACTTCCTATTGATATTTAAATGGGACGGTCCTTCACGATAATAAGTTTTAATGCAACTGTAGCTATGACTCCTTTATTTAATGTGACATTAGTAAAAGAAATTGTATGCAACTTATGTGCCTAAATTGAAAAGCTTTAAAAAAGTAATCAAATTGTGTACTACCATTTAAAGACAACATTAAGCCCATGAACGAATTAACCACTGGACTAGACATATAAGCGGACGTACCTTTATCGGTCTTCTCAGTAACCAGGAGATTTTAGGCTTGGTCGTTTGTTTTTTGCGTCAGTCTCAAGCACTTATTTGTCAACAAAACATCTCCCAAAAATGATTAAATGTTCTGTTAAATGATGTAAAAACTATAACGGCGGAAGCAGCAGTATTTCTTTTCACTTGTAAATACATTATTTTATTACATTTATTGTTATTTATCACACAATTTAATTAAATGTAAAATAAAATGTCATATTATCCAACTATGTTAAATATAGTCGATATTTCTATGTATTGTTGACATCTGACAACCATCATAAAATCCCTGGATTATACCATTCAGAACAAATGACTAAACTGTCGAGTGAGTCCATTTGACATCGACTAGTGCTTGACAATGTCGAAAAATATATCGATATTTGACGAAATTACTAAACGAATTGTGTTATTTGTACAGTACAATAACATAAAATACTTTTACCACAGTATCCTACAATCTGATGACAATAAATTTATAAAAATATTTTCTAAATCAAATAAAAATATAAATTCAAAAATTATAATTAGTATGTGTACTTAATTTTTTATTTTATTTTATTCCACATTTATATACTTTGGAATATTATTCCATTGTAATAATAATAAAGATCATTTTATTTCAACACATAAATTACACAAAATCAAACAATAATGTTTTAGCACTAAACTTCTGGGTTGGCGATTTGTAATAAAACACTTTGCCACTTGCACTAATTATTTTACTTTCACGATCCAACACTCACTTTAATTTGCAATCTCTTTTTCTTTTGCCTAATTTCACAAATGTTTATTAAGAACTGAGCAATATTAGTACAGTGCCACATTTTTATAACTACCCGAGACAATCAATTGCCAATTAAAATAGTTCAATAACAGAATCAACAAAATCACTTTATTTAATTAAATTAGCTTAATATTTTTTTTAATCTTTACAAAATAATATTTATTATATATTAATGGAATATATACCCGATATTCATTTGTTCATTAACATTATTATAGGCCAACAGAATGTTGCCATCAATGCCATCGTATTTATATAAATCAAATTAAAAAATAATTATTATTTGACACATTATTATTGCCTCTTTAATTCATTTATTTTAATTTATTAAAATTAAAAGAAGAAGAATAAATTAAAAAATGTAAAATATGATGACTATGCTAACCAATGTCTAAAATGTCATTCATTGGTTCATCGATATATGTATTTTATCGATTACGTTCAAGCACTAGAAATATTGTATTGTGTATCAGTGTTTATAATAATGTAATAAAATCTTTGTGTGCGTTATGCGTCACTTGGTTGAACTAGTTTTCATACATTTGTATTTTATGTCAGGTCCAGTCTCTAATTCGTTCATGATTAAGCCATAAGCAATAGTTGTAAACTTGTAGTACTGATATTACAAAATACAGATTTATTTTTAATATAGGTTAACCTAATTTTACCTCCTTATTTGATCTTGCTATACTTTTTACTATTAAAATCAAATATGTAGTATGAAATCTTGTGAATTCACCTGTATTTAAAGGGTTTCATAAGCAGCAAGTAGTAGATTAAACTTGTGTTTACTTCAGCATGTCTTTTATTACTGAACCTTGCAATAAGTAAATCAAATATGTTTTTACAGTTTCTATAAATTTTACTCATTTATAGGACATAATTATTAACTTGATTAATGAACATGCCTTAAAAAAATTTATATAGTTTTATGTAAATTTTTATGCTATTAAGGGTCACTTGCAAATGGTTCTTATTTTATTCTAAAAATTATATAAACTAGGATTTAATTTGACACCAGGGAAATAGTTCATAGAACTAACTTCCTTATGATCGGCAGCTTTTCAATCTGGCTAGAGAAATACAATAATAAAAAATATGTGTATATTTTATTAATTTTTTAGGTATACATTTATGTCAAAAAAATAATATGCCATCAATATCTAAACTTTAAACATTATTTTTGTTTCAAAAATAGTTTTCCAATTTGGAAACACCAGGATATGTGGGATTTGCTAACTTACCCAACCAAGTGCATAGAAAGTCAGTGAAGAAAGGATTTGAGTTCACTCTCATGGTGGTTGGTGAAAGTGGACTGGGAAAGTCCACTTTGGTGAACTCATTATTTCTCACAGATTTATATCCTGAGAGAGTAATACCAGATGCTATTGGTTTGTATTCTCATATTTTTTGTAGCACTTTATATCTAGAGGAAATATAGCAACAAAAATTTATTGGTACCTATTATTATTATTATAGTATATTTCCTTAATGATCCTTAAACAAACTTGAGTAATTAATAAAAATTACATTTATACAATGTTTTACTAAAGCATAATATATACAATTGTCATATTCTTTATAATTGTTATCAGAAAAGACAAACCAAACAGTTAAATTGGATGCCTCAACTGTGGAGATTGAAGAAAGAGGTGTTAAATTACGCCTAACTGTAGTAGACACACCCGGTTATGGGGATGCAATTGATAACACTGACTGTTTTCGGGTAAGTGCATAATTCTAAGTTTTATCTACCGTACTGTCAAATTACAAGTTACAACCCTTAACTCCTAAATATATAATTAATTTAAAATTATTTATGAGAGCTGAATCTGTTTGTTGAAAATGCACAACTCGGTAAATGCTAAAATACTAAAATTAATATTTGTGTGTACCATTTTGATGCAACAAATGCTATGCAAGATATTTTGTTTTCTATCTGGATAGATATTATTTTTTCACTTTTGCAATCCTATTTTTTTTGAATTTTATAAATATCAATTTTGTTAATTGTGGGTAGGCTGTCTGTAACAACTATACCTTCAAGACATGTAACACCTCAGTCTCTCCCGTGACCATGGATGCTGTAAAGCATTCGAAACGTCGGGAACCAAAAATCAAAATAAATCCGCGAAATAATCCGAAAAGATAGTTTTATTTAAAATGTCAAATATTCGCGTAAATCTAAGAAAATTTTTATGTAGTTATATTTGAGAGAAAGTAAGTATATATATACATATATCCTTAGGAATGTTTACTCTGAACATAATAATTATCTTTTGTCCTATGCTTATCAACTATGTAGGCGATGAACAAAGTCCATAATTGCTATTAGTCATTGAAGTATATATAGCATTTGTCTGTTTAATATTAAAAGTCCACAATTATAAGTTACTTTGTTTGCTGGCAAATAAAAATAAGAAAATTACAACAAGGAAACAGTCACTCTTATTATAAAATATAATATAAATATAAAATATATAATAAAATTGTAACTAAGCGAATTTGTACATTAGATTTTTTTTTGAAAAATCTTATTGAAATAAACATTATTATCGATACAGAGGCCGAATCTATAGTTTTTAGAATGTTTGTCTGTCTGTCTATCTGTCTGTTACCGCATCACAGAAAAACCACTCGAGGGATTTTGATGAAATTTGGTATGGTGATAGCCTGTTATCCGGGTCAACATATACGAGTAGCATACTTTTTACTGCGGGAAAATATCTCATCTCTGAGAAATCTATACTAAACGTTAAAACGTAACTAGGGACGAGCTCGAGCGGAACAAGGGTGAGTCGCTAGTATAGAATAATAAAAATTAGTACTGTCTTCGATTTATGTGAATATTTGGCATTATAAATAAAACGATCTTTCGCGGATTAATTTTATTTTTGTTACCGTCGTTTGGAATAATCACGAGATAGTCTCTCCCATCGTGACCATGATTGCTGTAAATCCGCAAAAAAAAAAAACAGAAAAGACAGTTTTATTTAATAAAAATTAGTTTGATTAGTAAATTCTTTTACGTTGATATTTCAGTCTATAATTCAATATATTGACGAGCAATTCGAACGGTTCCTACGCGATGAAAGTGGCCTCAATAGACGAAATATCGTCGACAATCGCATACATTGTTGCTTTTATTTCATTTCACCTTTTGGACATGGGTATGTACTATGTTTATAATAATCTATACATATAATAAAATTGTCAGTCGGAACTGTACATTAAATATTTTTTGGAAAATCTTATTGAAATAGTCGTTATTATCGATAGAGAGGCCGAATCTATAGTTTCTAGAATTTTTGTCTGTCTGTTTGTCTGTGACCGCATCACGAGTAAACCACTGGTCAGGTTTTGGTGAAATTTGGTATAATGATAACTCAACAAATCCCTGAGAATTCTTTACTAAACGTTATATATTTGTAGAAATTCGTACTCTATCCTATTGTTATATTTTTTTTAATTAGGAGTAACTAAATAAATTGCTGCTTATACGCTAATACCAAAAAAAATTTATATATTTATAATATAAGGAAAATTTCTTTTTAGACTTAAGCCACTGGATATTGAATTCATGAAACAATTACACAACAAAGTAAACATTGTTCCTGTTATTGCAAAAGCCGATTGCCTTACCAAGAAAGAAGTGCAACGACTAAAGACTAGGGTATGTCTGTATATCCTGTTTGTAACTCGTATAGAAATGCTGTAAGCAAATATGTAATTGACATAATATTCTCTTTCTTTGTTATACGATTGAGTTGGTCACATATTGGTAATAGAGGAAATAATGTTATAAACTTTTTTGTTTGTAAATTCATAGGTTGGATTTAATAAATAAAATGTATGTTACATTTAAACTCGTCGAGATAGTGTTTTACTCACTCTCATATGAACCGGAGGTCATAATAAATGGTTATTGACTTAATAGAAATAAATAAGCGGAGCCCAGTCTGGGGCAGGAGCTATGAGTATATTATGTAACATGGGCATTGGACTTATTACGCTGAAATTTACTATCAAAATTATAAGTAAAATGTAAATTAAACAATTTATAATTTTTACTGTAGTCATTAATATTTTATACTACATTTAAAAAAAATATATTTTATGTTATAATTTAATTAAAAAGAGTATTTTTACCTTCATAATGGTTCTCATGACATAAAGAATTAAAATCTGTTCTCTATTGGCAAAAACGTTGCTTTTCAACCGACTTCAAGAAGGAGGAGGTTCTCAATTCGACTGTATGTTTCTTTTTTTTTTTATGTTTGTTACCTCAGAACTCCGTCATTTATTAACCGATTTGGACAATTTTTGTTTTGTTTGAAAGGGTATACTTCCAGATTGGTCCCATTTAAATTTCAAAAAAAAATACCACCCCTAAGGGTGGAAAAACAACTAATGATGAATTTAACCTACTTCTAATTGTCATATTGACTTGGAACTTTGCAAGTATTTCTATTTCCGTTGATAGTACAGTGGTTCGGTGTTGTTGACCTGATCTGATGGCAAGGCCAGAAGGTGGATAGGTGGAACTCTTCAACGGCTAATAGTAGATACTTTGAGTTTGGGCTTATTTTGTTTGATTTAACAAGCCTAACACGTTAGAATCCTTACTATGCTACTACTGTCTACACTAAAAAGGGAAAAATAAAAACTTTTTAACAAAAAAATAAAAACCGACTTCAAACAAAAGCACTAAAAAGTAAAAAATAACTGATTGGTAGTTTTCATTTACTATACATACCTAATCAAATATTTTCGAAGTCGGTGTGCTTTGGCTAAGTAATTAAAGCTTACCTATTAAATACATACTTAATCAAATATTTTCGAAATCGGTGCCAGCCCATACAAAGCAAAGCACGCCGACTTCGAAAATATTTGATTAGGTATGTATAGTAAATGAAAATTACCAATCAGTTATTTTTTACTTTTTAGTGCTTTTGTTTGAAGTCGGTTTTTATTTTTTTGTTAAAAAGTTTTTATACTTTTTATATATGAGTACCTACTTTCACTTTGAAGTTTACTGTTTATGAATAAAAATAATACTAATATAGAAAAGAAATATTTTTGAGAACCGATTTAAAAACTTTTGTCGTTAATATAAAAAAATATGTTTAGGTGATGGAAGAAATTGAAAGGGAGGGAATCAAAATTTATCCTCTGCCAGATTGTGACAGTGACGAAGATGAAGATTATAAAGAGCAGGTTAGTTTGGATAATATAGTAATAATACCTAATAAGTAGTAATAATAATAATTTCCTAGTCAATAAGTAGTGATAACTTAGTAATCACTCAAATTTTTCATCTCAGTGCTTATTTGTTCAAACGACCAATTTACTGAAAGAGTTTTTACTTTTAACTTTAAAAAGTCGAATTAAGATGTATTTTATATTTATTTATATGTAAATCTTATAAAATTAAGCTTTGTTATTAAATTCGAAGAAAAATAATTCTGCTATAAAATACAACAAGTATTGTTTGTTTGAACAAATAAAGCACCAAGATGACGATTTGGTTAGTAATTACTAAAACATTATATGGTAGTACTACTGACCTAAATGTATACTTCCTTTGAATATAAAGCAGTTTATGCCCATCTAACTAAATCGAAAGCTTTGGCCCTGATTAAAATAGATAGACACTTATCACTTTTATGCTCATAACAAAGATTTTTATCCAAAAAACACCTCTCAACATACTGAGAGTGCTCGAAAGTGTCGATATTGACTTGAGTGAGCTCTTAGTTCTTACATTGCTGTAGACCGCAGTGAAATTGACGCGCTTATATCACTTGTGTTATTTTTGTATTAAATGACTGGATATTACAAAGGAAATGATCTAATAATTCTTAATATATGTGTGTATAAAATTCGTATTTTTTGTCTATATAAATAAAAATGAATGTTGGTCACATCACACGTCACACTTCAGCGAAGCGAGGATGATTGCTAGTAAGAGATAGTTTACGGTGAAGGAAAACGTCGTGAGGAAACCTGCATGTCTGAGAGAATCTATCAAGTTTTCGAAAGACATGTCCCGTCCGCCAACCCGCACTTGGCCGGCGTGGTGGACTATGGCCTGATCACCCTCGTATTGAAGGGAGGCCCGTGTCAAATGTTAAAAAAGGGCTGAATGCAAGAGATACTTTTATGTCGTGGTATTTGCTTAAATATGAACGTGGCGTTCCTCGCAGGTGCGTCAACTGAAGGCGGCGGTGCCGTTCGCGGTGTGCGGCGCGGGCCAGCAGCTGGAGGTGCGCGGGCGGCGCGTGCGCGGCCGCCTCTACCCCTGGGGCGTGGTCGAGGTCGAGAACCCCGACCATTGCGACTTTATCAAGCTCAGGACTATGCTCATGTGAGTATGCCTCTAATACACATTGCCACTAATGTTTTAAATGCATAAGAACTGTCCCTATGGTCTAGTAGCTAGCATGTACGGGTGCTGATCTAGGTCCTGGGTGTTGGTGCTGTTAAGATATTCTCAGTAGCAACACGGAGTGGGCAACCTGGCAGTGGCACGGGGGTGGTGCCTCGGAGAACACTAAAACCGTCGGTCTTGCGCCTAACTCCCACCAGTCGTATCGAACATTTTTGTTACTTGTCATTTTGCATAATATATAAAGTTGTCAATTAATTCTTCTCTTGTAAAATTTGTTTTATAAAATATACCTTTGACATTAATTTCTTCAAAGTAATACATTACATAATAGGCATGCGTAACCACGGGAAGTCGCTTATTGGTCACGGTGTGTTTTTTCAACTATACCTATATTGTGTAAGCAAATAAAAAAGTGTTGTTGATTAAATATCCAATATGCAGCACGCACATGCAGGATCTGCAGGAGGTGACGCAGGAGGTGCACTACGAGAACTACCGCTCGGAGCGTCTCGCGCGCAACGGACAGATACCCAAGCGACACACGTATGTATATACAGATAAATAAAATTGAAGTGTCTGTTTGTAATGTCAAAATAACACCTTTTTACTAAATGCATATGAAATTATATACTGTACTTATAAGAAAAACACATTTTTTTAATTTTTTGTCTGTCTGTTTGTTCCGGATAATCTCTGAAACGGCTGGGACTTTCACTAGAAGATTGCTGATGTGATAGGGAGTAACATAGGCTACTTTTATTTTAGAAAAAGAATTAGGGTTCTGCTCAAAAAAATGAAAACGTATCTAGGGACGAACCCGAGCGAAGCGAGGGTGAGTCGCTAGTTGTACATATATAAACAATAGGACAGGAAATGGCGGCTTATAGGATCTGTATTCAGTCCTTTTTGACATCTCACTGCTGGGCACGGACCTCCCTTCAATGTGAGGGGGATCAGGCCATCGTCCACCACAAAGTTCAAGTGCTTAAAGGTGGACTGCACATGTCTTTCGAAAACTTGCAAGGTTCTCTCAGACATCAGGTTTCCTCATGACGTTTTCCTTCACCGTAAGACAACTGAGAATCATGTTGGAAATGATTCGTACGTGAAAATATCAGAAGTGCGAGAACCAGGATTTGAACCCGCTTCACTCGGTTTCCCGAGCGAGTTGCCATTGGGCTACCACTGTGCTAAGTGTTGTAAATCTGTAGTAACAAAATATTATGATGGAATAATGGATAATTATTTATAAAAAATAATCGTGGTTTTATTAGGTATTGTTATTGTTAAAATTATTATGATGTTATTTTGTTTAAAAAGTAATCAAATATAAAAAATGAAACTAGCAACTTTAAGACGTTATATAGGAAAGATTAGTGCTCATTTTGTAGCTTCGTGTACTTAGTGAAGATATACGTTAATTTTTTTATATCCACAAAAAAATTACCTATTAAGAATATTACATACATACATACTTTGAAATTAAAACTTATAGTGTATTTTATTCGAAAGACTAGTTGCTCATTACATACAATATAATAACATTTATTATAATATTATCTTCGCAATAATCATAAGTATGTAATATAGTATACATATGTGTTCATTTCTTTTATATTTTATGATCTGTTATTTATTATTTATAAGTATTATTTAATTTATTTAATAATGTATTTTCTAGTTCCACCGAGAGTGGCCTTAGCGAGTCAGACTCCGGCCTTACCAACGGATCTAACGACGACGCCACGGAACGCGAACGAGCTCTACGTGAAAAGGTAAATCATTGTTTGAAACAGTTTAAACATAAATAGCCTTATATTATAATTTGCCAACTAAAAAAAAAGACGTTCATCCAAACGCACGTTTTTCGAATTGTGATATTGACGATTCTTTTTTAAAGAATATATTATAGCTAAATTGTGTTAAAAATCGACTAACCTAAAGATAGATTAAGTAGGTACTTTTAATTTGATTTGAAGTCGGAATATATTTTAATTGAATACGTATCACTGTAATCATGTTAAACCCATCATTCTACATTAATTTATTGTTTTACAATTATCAATAGACTTATTAAATAACCTAATATCTATTATCTGTGAAATGCAGGAGGCGGAACTCCGTCGCATGCAAGAGATGCTGGAGCAGATGCAGCGCCAGATGCAGCTGCAGGCGGCCGCCAACACCACATCCGCATAGTGCACCCGCGCCGCACAGGTGCTTATATCTAATACATAAAATTCTCGTGTCAGTGTTTGTAACAAAACTACTCCGAAACGGCTTGACAAATTCTTATGAAATTTTGTGTGTATATTCAGTAGGTCTGAGAATAGGACGCAAACTATTTTTCATACCCTTAAAGGATAAGGGTGGTCCACCCTAAAAAACAATTTTTTGGACAATTTTTTTTTATGATTCAGCTTTAAAAATACATACAAACCTAAATTTTCTTACAATATAATACAATTTTATTACAATAATATACTAACGGTTTACCCTAGGATGGATGTCTTTTTGATTTCTTTTGTTTCAAACCCGATAAAGTCACTCAATGGGAAGTTTTTTTATAATCGTTTTTCTTAATAGAATGATTTAAAAATATATGAAATTGGATTGTTGTATGTAGTTATAAAAATTAAATATCTTTTAATAATATAAAAATCAAGAAAATTCTTTCACTTATACATCTGGCAATTTTTAAACGAACTAAAGCACATTACATATATTTTGAGCAAAATGAATAAAAATATATTTAAAAAAATAATCCGTCATAAATTATTATTTATTTATTTTTTAGCTGGAAACTGAGAGGGCGATCCAGCTGGCGGAAGCTTGCGACGTAGTCACCTCCATACTACGCGTCATACCCTATTGTATCACATCCACCTAATGGACAATGTGATAATATTCGTATGCATCTCTCTAAATATCTGCTTCTGCCATTTCGTACAATCAACTGCAAAAGTTATATAAACAAAAATATTCAAATATATTACATAAACTGACAGCTGTGGATAATAAAAGGTGCTAGCAAATACAGCGAAATAATAGGCGAATAGCGATGAAGTCGATGTAGTAAGTAGTTTCTTATAAATATTAAAACAAAATCAGATTTTTAATTTTATACACAATGCCCATGTTACTATGTTATTATCCACAGTAAGAGTTTATACTTTATAGCGGTAGAATTGTAGCTAAAACACTTGTTGTCTCTAATTGTACTTATTATCGCACTAAAGTCCATATAAATCTGTTTACAGCGACCACAATATGGGCGCAGTAAGTGTCTTATACTAAGTAGCTATAAAGTTTAAGACAAGTATAGATCTGATATAATAATAGCTCCTGTCGCATTAGCTACTCAACAACTTAACTGGACATTGCTGGTTAAGATATTTAAAATGATTGATGTCAATTTATATATTAAATTATGTCGTCCAGGCCATTAACCCTTAGACGCTATTAGATAGATTCGAAGTTCCATATTCGTTTCCATTATTATGTAATACTCGTAAGGAAATTGAAAATATAAATATGATAAATATTCCAACAATTAATTACTATAGTCCAATTTCTTAACGCGAATGAACTATAGTTTCTAATATTAATAACAGAATAGTGTTTTAATCAATTTACTAATGGATATTATCTTAGAATAACAATTTCATTATTCCGGCTTAGAAAAAGTCTAACACTATTGCACTCATCATTAAAGAGGTCTCATACAATAAATGTCTGACGTAAGTGTAAACTTTTAGTTTAAAGTGAATGTTGACTGCAAAAATTGCTTTTTTACTTTGATTATTATCTAGACTAAATCCTAACTAATTATTAACATTAAAATTTGTGATGTATCTACGAGTATAAACTTAAGTTTGTTACAGTAGATGTTTCGATAATTTTTAAAGTATGTTCCGACAATCAATTAAAATGACATTATCGAATCTTAATGTGATGTTGTTGTATAATTGTATTAAACTGCTAACTCCATTTTGATAGAAATAAGAATATCTTGACATTTTATTTTATACTATCACTGGACTTATTAGCTTAATACAAGATGCTACAATAGTAGATGATATTCAAAGCATTACAATTAATAATGCGTATATCAAAACTTAACAATAATAATGAATATCCTATATTTTATTAGATTTATTCATATATTTCGAGAATTTTATGAGTATTAGTGTTAAATAAATATATTTGCAATAATAATCAATTTTATAATTAGTTATAGTGTTGCTTATCAATAACATTTTTTGTGTATTATTTAAATATTTAATCATACAATTTGCAATTAATGTTGCTATTGCTTTAAACAATGTTTCTTTTTTTTAAATTATACTGAAAAATATCAAGTCCAGCGCTCAAAAGTATTAGTTAATTTTTTATAATTTGAAATACAAAGTTGCAATGACAATACACATTTAATAATTAAGTAAGTTGTTTTGGAATTAGAGCAATTCTTGTCATATTATTTCAAATACTTTATGTTTAGTAATAAATAAATCATTTTTTATTAGATTCAATGTATAATAAATCGTATTTGTGATGTTGATAAACACCTGTGTGATGTTTTAATAGCAATGAGTTTAATTTTCTAATAATTTTAAGTACTTTTTGATTACCTATTCATTCATTCGCACGTGTTTTATTAATTAAAAAGATTTGACATATATTCAGCTCTACATGAATCGAAATTAAATGTTACACTATACAGGTGATTATATAAATTGATAAAATTTGAACAATTGTCTTTGTTCCTAGAGCTGTATCATTGCAATATTATAATGAGCAAAATATGCAAAAGAAACATTCATAAGGTTTTATTTATTGACCATAGATTTGAAATTGTGAAACTCGACATATATAGCTGAGTATGCATGTTTTCATCAATCTTTACCATATTTTAAGACTAAAAAATATGTTCCCACTTATTAATAGTATTATTTTTAATATATTTTTAATTGACTGATTATGAATCTTCCGTTTGTATTAACTGAATATTATGTATTTTCAATTATTATATTTAGTTAAGAATTGTAATCGTATTATTATATTTCATTTGTATTCTTTAGTTATAATGGCAATGAGAGAAGTGTATTTTGTGAAACAATGAATCAGACATGGAGAAAATTCGAAATATCTGTACTTAAAATTATGAGTACATCTCGAATATTAAGATCAACTTAGTACTAGGAAATTACTTTTATAAACTGATAAAACTTCTGATAAAAATTGGCCTCCTGTAAATGTTTAAAATAATATTCCATTTTCGGTGCATTTATAAAATAATACATAGACTTAGGATGGAATAGAGATGAAACTTTAATCTTATTAGTGATGTGAATGAAGTCATGACACTAGAATATGAATAAGTTAATTGGCTAGAATATCATTATAGATGTAATTGGTGCCAAAGTTGTGAGGCAATGGTTGGGTTCTGAAAGTTTTATGAACTGGAATTGTCAACGGAATTTGACTATTTATCATATTCTTAAACCAAATTATTACAATAAAACTATGTAGTCATATTTTTATATAAAATAAACTATAAATAAATATTAGTATTTTTTTACCTACAACCAAATCTGGGAAGAAAAAACCTATAGTCCGCCGATGACATCTGCTTTCGAATTCTGCAGCAGAGTTGAGTAGCGTGCTGGAGGATAAGATCCTTGAGCACGCTACTCAACTCGATAGGGCAGACATAGAGCGAGTCTCGAGGACTAACTTTATGCGACCGACAGACGTTAACTGACAGCCACTGTATGATGAACCAGCTTCGTAGAGCTTTGAGTATCGTTTCATGGAACTTCGGTCACTTATGAAATTAAAAAAAAAACGTAAGTTCGACTTACAAAATACTATCAGTTTTTTTAAACGACTTCAAAAAAAAGGAAGTTATCAATTCGAGACGTATGTTTTATATGTTTATATTACAGTATTGTTTATCGCGTTTTTTAAGGCAGTGGTAGTCCAGTGGTAACGTGCTCGCTTGGGTAACCGAGTGAAGCGGGGTCAAATCCCGGGTCTCGCACCTCTGATATTTTCATGTGCGAATCATTTTCAACATGATTACCCCTTGTCTTAACGGTGAAGGAAAACATCGTGAGGAAACCTGCATGTCTGAGAGAACCTAGCAAGTTTTCGAAAGACATGAGAAGTCCGCTAACCCGCACTTGGATAGCGCGGTGGACTATGGCCTGATCCCCCTCGTACTGAAGGGAGGCCCGTGCCCAGCAGTGGGACGTTAAAAAGGGCTGAACACGAACACACTATTGTTTATCGAAGAGTATTGAAACTGCAAAATATTCGCTTGAGGGGCATTTCACGTAAAGCAGACAACGAAAAAAGTGTGGTTCTGAAATTCGTTCATATTAGGATTTCGGCGTATTTGTACCTCTAGTGAATATGAACAAGTGTGTCAAGCTATGGCATTCTAAAGAATAGATCAGGTTGAAGGAAGGATATTGGTCTTATAGGAGTTTACTCCATAAGAATCGATTTTCATATAAGGCCCCCCGTATGGAAATTTACTGACTGAAATACGAATAAGCTATACTGAGTAGAATCATGTACAAAGAATGATTGAAAATTCTGTTGTAGTGTTACTAAACCTAAAAAAATATTTCAAAACTAGAACCTAGAAACTAGATTACGTACGTATACACATACGTGTATAGAATAATAGAAACTGTAAATTGTAATAAAGAGGTTTGTACATTATTGTACTACAGAGCTATAGATATATGTAGGTATATTGACAAACGAATGGTGTATGTCCTGGTAACTAGATGTCGTTGTCTAAGAAATGCTTAAATATAATTTAAATGCTTGCTTGTCCATCTCTAGTATAAATAGTAGTTTATACTCACAAACTTTACCTCCATGAACGAATTCTTTAATTCGTTCATGTTTACCTCTATAAAATATTAGTATCTAAGATGTTATGGTATAGTTAAAATATTATACATCAATTTGTGATGTATTTATACATCTCGTAATAGATTTGCACAGGTTGGCACCGACTTTGAAAATATCTGATTAGGTATCCATAGTAAATTAAAACCCCCATTCAATTAAACTTTTACTTTTTAATGCATTTTAGAGTGCGTTTAATTTTTTTTAAATAGTTTTTTATTCATATAGCAATTTTTGACTAGTGTCAATTGATTTTGGCATGTTTCGACCGCCATATCAATTTGTGTTGTATGTTGTCAAACAGTCGAATTTTTCTTATTTATTTCATTTACGCCTAAAAATATGGCTATAGTGGAAGACGAAGTGAGAAATGGTTCCGAAGAAGAAAATGAAATAGAAGTAGTCGTAGAAGAAGATGACGCAGACCACGATTCTGACGACTCTGATGTAAGTATTTCTTCGATTTTAGTTCAGGAATGTAACAATAAGGTTAATGTGATTATTTTTTATTAAAAATTTTGCAGGTACCTACATTAACACATATTTAACAATATACCATGGAATTAAAGCGATTTCTTGAGAAATTTCAATTTGTTTATTTCACTGTTATATACGAAAACAATAGGTATGAGTCTATTCAAAGTGAACATGAGGTTATACTTAAACTTGAAAATTAAATTATAAAGCAACAAGACAAGCATGTAAAATTTATGTATATTTAATAATTTTATGGTTTTATATAAAATTCATAGTCAGTATTTTATGCATATTATAACTTAACTAAACTGTAGAACAGCATTGAACTATGTTACATTAATTGGCATAATATGTAAAACATGTAAACATAAAAATATATTGATTTATTTCTTAAATCTTTACTTTTCTCTTTCGAAATATGCACTACTTGACACCACAAACTTAAGCATTCCTTTTGCTTTAATCGAGTCCTCGATTTTTTTGGTAAAAACATTATTCGAAAACTTTATTTACGCAATTTAGATATTTCGAATATCTCAATTTTGTTCAAAAGTTATGAATTTTTTAGTCAATGTCTGCATTTATGCGAAGTGGGTATGTGTATGACGAAAAATAAAATATTCGTTTAAATTTTTTTGCAATCTTCATGGCATGCCCTTAAAGTAAAAGTATTCAAGAGTGTTCAGGAATTTTATCAGGTTTTTTTCACGAAAAATTGCGTGTTTTAACATGGCTCGTGTCTTCAGCGACCCATGATCTCCTTAACTGGGACCAAAAAAAGCAATACCCTAAACAGTTTAAAGAAGAATATGTCTTAAAATTAAATAAACAGTGGTTTAGAATGATTGGTATAGAAAGAATATCAATTAAATAAATATATTTAGTTTACTTATTTGATATCTATCAATGAGAACAATATTAATTACTAGCAGGTCACCCTCGCCTCACAAAACTTCGAAAAATAAATCTATCACTTTTTTACCTATCATTTTAATAGAAGTTGTGCCTGTATTTTTTACTTTATTTAAACTTACTCTAACTAGTCTAAGTGCAAATATCTTTAACAGGATGATGATGATGATGAGATAATGGAAAAGAAGGTGGCCGAACTAGAACAAAGAATAGAGGAAGACCCTTACAATTACAATGATCACATAGAACTAATACAAGCACTCTGGTAAGTAGAAATTTTTAAATGAAAATATTTAAAATCTTGTACAAAATATGTATATATATATATTTTTGAACAAAAGGAATATATAGTTATACTTCTTTACTATGTATATAGTTTGAGGTATATTAAAGATATTTTCTTTAAAAATGGGCATTTTATCTCTGAAAGTACTGAGTCTTAAATGTCAAAACATGTAATGTAGTATATGGCCTCAGTCGTACTTTAGAAAGTTTTGAGGAAAGCTATATTGTTATAGTTATATTACTTTATTTTTTTATGATCCCATAATGTACAGATTCTTCTTCATTTTTGTTCAATTAGCACTTTATCAATTGTTCTACATTAGTTCATTATCAAATATGTAGTTTCAATTAGATATTTGTTTTTAATATAAATTGCTATAATACAACAATATTTTGAAATTTATCTATTATTTATACGTTGTATATGTTCACACATACCTACCTAATGAAATAACAATGATGTAATACCTATAAAAACAACAAAGGTTAAAAGTGACTATTATTTATTATTTATGATGATAATTATTAACATTTTAGGAGCATCTCAGAGCTTGATCGATGGCGGGCTGCTTTTGACCGCTTACATCAGCTGTCATTATTGCGTGCAGAACACTGGCTCTTGAGACTGCAGACTGAAGAGACTCTAGCTCACTCTCCACAGTCACGAGAACACATAGCTAACCTGTTTCAACAGGCGACCTTGGATTGTTATTGTAAGATTCATAAAAAAGTAATGGCTTAAAGTTGGGAGTTTATTGTTTTTTTTTGTGATTGTTACTTTTTCATATTTTCTGCTAACAGCCTATAATGGCTCAACAGATATAAATAAAATTTGAAATGTGGATAGCTTACTTACTCCAGATAATATAGCTTGTATATTCAATTTCATTCAAAACCATCCAGCTATTTCACCATGAAGGATTAACAAACATCACACAAACTTTCGCATTTACAATTGAAGTCCAATTAAAACCACAAGCCATAAGCAACTTAACATAAGTATTATTTTTTATTTCTATTTTGCGGCTATTTCGTGTCACTGCGACCACTTCTGGTCTATTGTGATCGTCGCTTTTTATATAACATAAGCAAGCGATCGCGGCTTCGAGTCCCGCTGGGGGCATTCATTTGTGTGATGAGCACGAATGTTTGTATTCCAGTCATGGGTGCTTATATTTATAATAAGTATGTATTTAAAGTTATACATGTCTAGTGTATCAACTGTCTGGTATCCATAACACAAGCCTCGTAGCTTACCATGGAACTGATTGTGCTGTGTGTTAATGTTCCAACATATTTATTTATTATTTCAGCCATACCAATCCTCTCTGAGTGGTGCTCGTGGTCGCTGAGCGCAGGCGAGGCGGTGTCTGCGCGGGCGCAGCTGGAGGAGGTGCTGCGACGCGCGGGCGCAGACCCACTCTCGGGGAAGATATTCTGGGACGCTAAATTGGAACTGGAGAAAGCTAAATTGGATAGTATGAAGTGAGTTGTTAATCTGTGTTAAACTTGATATAATGTATGTTTATCTTCTTCTTCTTAACATATAAAATTTCCGTGTCACGATGTTGGTCCGCGATGAACTCCGAAACTACTTATGCGATCTTAACGTATTTTTTTTTAAATGTGTGATTCATTCAAACATAAAAGATAGGATAATTTTTATCCCGACTATTTCCTTTTTAATTGCAATATTACTTTTCATATTCGGGTTTCGGACAGAGAACCTAAAAACGGCTACCCTAAGCTGCAAATTATATCCCCATTCTAAACAATAAAAAAAATATTGGTACATTAATACACAGCAACATCTAGTTCTATGGTAAGCTACGAGGCTTGTGTTATAGACATCCGACTGTTGATACACTACACATATATGACTTTAAATACATACATATTATAAATAAAAATATTATAATTATAGCCGGGACTGCTAGTGTTTAAAAACCGGGTGTATATAAAAACAATTTGATCTGAAGCACCTTCAAGAAATGATATATTAACATAGTGACACACATTCTCAAATTTTAATAAGAATATTTTGTCTGGGGTTCTTTATTTCAATATTCTTGGGTAGCATCATCCATTAATGTATTATATCTATTAATGTAATTGTTTACATAATAAAAATACTACGATACTTGTTATTATATACGACGATTATTTATTTAATAGCGAAGGCGACGAAGATTACAAAGAACAACGTCAGAGAGTGCTCTGGTGCCTAGAAGAAGCAGTGTCTAGACCGTTGCTGCGCGGGGACGAGGCGTGGCCGCAGCTCGAAGAGCTGGCGCTAACTCTCCATGACCAAGCGTATCTTGATAAGGTTAGTGGATTTTCATCTATACTAACATTATAAAGAGTTAAAGTTTGTGAGTTTGTGTGTTTGTGAGTTTGTGGCGTTGTAATCTGTGGATATACTTAACCGATTTAGATGACATTTGGTAAGAAGATAGTTTGAGACCTTGGGAAGGACATAGGATACTTTTTATCCCGGAAATCATCCCTTAAGGGTGTGAAAATAGGCATGAAAGTTTGTATTGGGAATCAAGCCAGGGACGAACCCGAGCGAAGCGAGGGTGAGTCGCTAGTATAATATAAAGTCATATATCATTCGGTATTCAACATAGTTTGTAGTAGTTCTTTGAATAATCTTTTAATTTGATCTTGGAGTACTTTAACAAAACTTGTATTAACCAATCTTAGTGATCACCCTAATTAAAAATCGGAAGACAAAATAGAGAATATGCGTCTGATTTAAATAACAGTGAAATATTGTTTTTATAATCTTTATTTCTTTTGAATTAAGCCTATATTAATATTTTTAATGTAATTTCTTTTTGATTAAGAAAATAATTATTAAAAAGTGCAAATATAGGTGGGAAATACAAAGTTTCAACTAAACGAACGCCATTGGTCAGACCGAATATGACGTCAGAATATATAGAGCGATTGACTATTTCGTTGCTACAAACTGCGTCTTCATTTTTCTGTGTATGATTTATTTTGACGTCATGCCAAGAGTGCGAAGTGGCGGGCGTTTAAAATATCCATATCGGTATGATACTTTTAAATGTTTTTATACTAAATTTTAGTTTTTTGGAGCTGGATAGTTTTTTACAATTGTATAACGATGTAAGCTATTGTATAAAAAATAAAAAAAAATCACGCATATTCCCTATTGAATATCACTTTTATTTATCATTGTTTACTATAGCAAACTGATTTATACACATTGGTATATTCAATACTAATAGAATGCAATAATTATTTATTGACAATGAATTTCTGTGTTCAACTAAACTTAGTTAAATCATAAAAAGACCACATCTGTCTGTCTACTTAAAACGCGACACAATAAAAGTGTCTTTGTCTACCTCACAAGAGAAAGAATATTAAGTAAAACAAAATTATATTGAATCATGGAGGTAGTTAAGGATTAATTTTTAACTACCTCCATGAACATTGTTTTCAAGGTCTCCTGATGCCTATGATACTCATAAAAATTAAATAAAAAATTTCTTTATTTATTACAATTATACTGCTATTATCTATAGATATAATAAAATCCTGAGTTGAATCTGTACATAAAATATTTTTTGGAAAATCTTAGTTTTCGTCTGTCTGAGCGTGATGGGAACGCCTCACGAGAAAACCACTTGACGGATTTTGATGAAACTTGGTATGATGGTAGCTGGTTATCCGGATCAATATATAGGATACTTTTTACTGCGGGAAAATATCTCATTTCTGAGAAATCTATACTAATCGTTAAAACGTACGTATTACGCTAGTTTATACTATTTTTTTATTTGTGTATATAGGCTCTAATTGTATGTTAGTAACTATTAAAATTTATATTATAAGAAATAACTTTGGCAGGTGAAAAAACAACACGATGCAGCCACAGAATATCTGCAAAAAATAACACCATATGAAGATAAACTACTAACAATGGAGTGAGTTATATTATGATACATTTTTGATACTTATAATAGTATTCTCTTATGTTTTTTATATGTATTTGTTTTCAGGGATCCTGAAGAAAAAATTAAAGTGTATCAAGAATATATAGAGACTGTGAAAGAGTTGTCCAAGGAGGAGAAATTTTCTGAATGTGATAGTAATGGCATTTTGAAGGTAAGAAGTGTATGTAATAAAATGTTTAAATTATACAAAATATGAATTTAAATCCTGGTTATCTCAGACAAGATGGAGTTGTCTTTCGTGTTTTGACGTAATTTAGCTTACCCAAACCCAGGTTACCTTACCATCATAGTGTTGTCTACTGAAAGATTTTAATAATACGAAATATTAAATAACAATAATAAAAAGAAGTTTATATATTTGTCAATAGATGACAGTTCATGTATGGATTTTATTGATGTTTATATAAAATTAATATTAATAAAAAGTTTTAATTTCAAAATAAATTTCTAATTTCCCCAGTGAATATCAAAAACGTGGGTTCTTTAACCTAATTTATATTTTTTTACATTTTTAATTTTAGTTTTAAAAGCTAGTAGCTTATCCTCGAGTCATCAGGCACGCCAGATGCCTTTTGTATTAACAATATTGCCACACTCGCTTCCTTGATAATATATACCATCATTGTAAAATATAACACTTTGTTTTCTCTAAATTATAATATACCAGAATATTATATATTTAACTCATCTTTATGTCTCTAGGAGCAAAAACATAGGACCTTTATACTTTCATTTCGCCCTCCTCAAGTTTTATTTTCATTTTATTCCACATTTCCTACTGTATGGATTTTTATACTATGGTATGACAATCGGGTGCGCTTCATCCGCGTCTCAACTCGCACGTCCCACGCAATAATTTGTTCTATCTGGACGCCGTCATTAGACGACTATGAATTAGTGGACTGTGGTATTATGTAATCAGTAATTCTATCGCAAATTCAAAAGAATTGTTAAAGAACGTTTGTGTGCTAAAAGTTATTATACACTTAATGATTTTATAGAAGATGGCACGTCTTGGGAATGAAGTAATCGCCTTCAGGCTACTTCAATTGTATAGAAATATTGTAATTTATAATTTAACTTTATAATAGATAATGAGATAATATTAGTCCCGCTGACTTTCTTTCGCCAGTTATTCTCAGGTATGAGGCTTCTTTCTGAACTGGTAGTAGACTCATGACGTTCAGTAAAAAATTGTAATAATTTAATGCTAAATAAAACATTTAGAATTTAAATGATATATTTGTTACATGGCCAGGTTTTATACGACCGCGCGACGAGCGAGTGCCTGTCGTGCGCGGAGTCGCACAAGCTGCTGCTGGCGGGCGCGCGGCACGCGCAGCGCGCCGGCTCGCGCGCCACGGTGCGCCGCGTGCTGGACGCGTGCGCGCGCCGCTGCCCGCGCAAGGCCACCTTCTGGGTGCTCAAGATGCAACAGGCTGAACATGAGGAGAAGGATTTTGATGAGGTATGTATGTATGTATTTAGCCCTTTTTTCGTCCCACTGTTAATCATGAGTCTCCCTTTAATGCGAGAGAGATCAGGCCATAATCCACCAACGCGTAACATCAACTTGGCGGACTGAGCATGTCCTTCAAAAACTTGCTAGATTCTTTCAGACGTGAGGAAACCTGCCCTCACGATAGACACCTTCACTGTAAAACAAGTAAGTGGTAATCATTTTGGAAATTATTCGCACATGAAATAGATCCGGGTTTTAAACTCGCTTCACTCGGTTTCTCAAGGGAAAGGACAGTTTCATTTATTATATATATGTATGTATGTATGACTAACTGTTCAATAGAGTAATATTTTTGTAAATGAAATCTCAAAGGTGAAGACAATATTCGAGACGGCCTTGAGCAAAGGCATGGAGTCGTACAAGCAGGCGGAGGCGCTGTGGCTGGCGTACCTGGAGCACGCGCGCCGCCGCACCGCCTTCGAGCGCGCCGACCACGTGCAGCGCCTGCGCCGCAGCTTCCGCCTCGCCTGGGACTCGCTCGCTGAGGTACTCCACCTGTCACTCCTGTACTATTCTATACAATTGTCTACCTACATTTTTAGGGTTCCGTACCTAAAGGGTAAAACGGAACCCTATTACTAAGACTCCGCTGACTGTCTGTCTGTCGTGTCTCATGAACAGTGATAGTTGAAATTTTCACAGATGATGTATTACAGATTGATGCTATATTAACAACAAATACTAAAAAACAGAATAACATAAATATTTAAGGGGGGCTCCCATACAACAGACATGATTTTTTTGGCGTTTTTATAGATAGTGTATGGAACCCTTTGTGCGCGAGTCCGACTCGCACTTGTTACCTTTAATACTAATATGTGTCATATGAAATGATTGCTTTGGATAAACTTAAAACTAAGTTAGAATAAACAAATGTGGTTAACCTTATAAGCAGCAATTGACTCTTTGTATTATCAGAGCTTAGACTGCAATCCTAAGGAGACGCGCGGTAGAGGCGCCTGTAAACTTACTTTTATATGACACTTGGGGAACAACTTTAGGGTTGATGATTAACTATTAATTGCCACGATACTAATGTTTTAACTATGAAACCGTTCGATATGAAAAAATTATACTTTTAACAACCCTTATATTTGACAGTATTTCTGTTAAAATCAATGGACGTTTACTGTGTTGATTTTTATACTATGCTTTTATTATCACTAATACTCGTAGAAATATTATAATTTTAAAAATGCGCCATCTTTAAAGCAACTGAGTAATTATTTTGTTGAGATACTATTTTTTCTTAAAAATGAAATGAGTAAACCCTATATATTTAGGCTATAAATAAAAAAAATACATAGTGAACAATTGAAAAAGTGCCTGTGAAGCGAACTTATGCAACCATTTATTATTAAATTATAATATTTATGTACTACATTACTTTATTGAGACAATAGCATTCCCAACGAGGACATCAGACAGGCCGGTCGTAAAACTTTTGCCAAATCCTTTCAGCAGTACAGAAGACGTACTGCGCCGTCCCCAAGTGATTGGGAAATGGGTAGGGAGAAGAAGAAGGCTATATTACTTATCGACCATAATATTTTTATACACTTTGTTTAAATTAAATAAAGTCATATTTTCCAGGCCTGGGGCGAGGAAGCAAACGATTGTGAAGTGCCTCTATTTTGGGCACGGATTGAATACAAAAGAATAAAAGACCCCGCGCAAGGGAAAGAAATTTTCGAAGAGATTTTTAGTAAGTTTTAAATAATATATAATAAGATTAAACATCATATTCAAGCTATAATTTAAACTTTACTTAAACGTTTTTGTACTTTAATGATAAAATGTTTATTGCTTTTTTAATTACTTTTCTGTTGCAGTTAAAGTCAATGTGTGGAAATCCTAAAAAATGCATATTACAATTATATTAAATTGTCTTTTTTTTAGAATATGGTGACAATAAAACTTTATCAAAATACTGGGAGGCGCTTATTCATCTTGAACGATCTCGTGATCCACCGTCCTCTGAACGCAGGTGAGTTTTAGTTTCCATTGTGGACTCGTCCAAGTATGTTAAGCCTATTCGTGAAAAACAACGTAAAGTAGGTCCAAACCTGGGTCTTTGCATCTCTGAGATCTGATATTCAATATAATTATTATAAGTCGTTAATACGATAAAGAAAATCGTGAAAGCCGGTATATTTAGTAGAACCTAACTAGACAAAAGGGATGTATGAAGTCTGCCAACTTGCATTATTAGGCCAGAATAGCAAGCTATAGCTTAATTAAGGGGCATTAATTAAATGTAGGATGTAGGATTTGACGTCAGTAAAGGCTGAATTATATTAGTTTTAGTAAGAAATTTTTCATAGAACATGGAATTAAGTCATGCAATTTTTAACATTTGCTTATTATAGACTAACACTTGAGGAAGTTAGTTAAAGTTACGTTTTTAAAATATTTTTTAAAACTCTGTAATGGTTTGTCAGTATTTTCGTTAAAAAAATGTACTGTGCTAGTATCGTGCGTTTTTGTTGAAAGCACATATTTAAAAGCAAACCATTGTGTCGTGCAACAGGCTGCGCGACCTGCACCGCCGCGCGCTCCGCAGCGTGCAGGACTACCCGCCGGCGGTGGCGCGCCTGTGGGCGGACCACGAGCGCGACCACGGCCCGCTCGCCGCCGCCGTCGAGTGCGCGCAGCTCTGCGAGGTAATGTCGCCCTGGTACTTGTGGTGCCCATTAGAGAGATTCATGTAACATCAATTAAAAATAAAATGTTGAATGACTTCATGTAAATAAAGGTCACCACACGAAGTACTTTAGAATTGGCTTCTAATGTTCAATTAAGTTTATTTAGTGTATGGGGAGTTTCGATATAAATGCTAGGAGACTAGACTTAGCGCGTTAAATAATATAGCTGGCTTCCTTTAAATTTTAAAATATACAATTTATAATCTTCTTATTTCTATCGTTTCGAAGATCGAAATTAAAATCTTATAATTTTTATTTAAATTAAATCTTTAAATTCAGTAAATTCTTGACAGGAAAAACTGAAAGAATGGCGTGAAAGCTACCAAGCTATGAAAGATAAAATGATGGGACAGAAGAACAAAGGCAAGAACGCACAAAACAAAAAATCAAAAACGGACAATAAGAAAAACAAGGAAGATAAACCGAAAGGCAAGAGAAAGTCTGGTGACGCCTCGGAGGGGAGTGAGGTGAAGAGGAAGAAGGATGCAGTGATGGAAGTTGATGTGCCCGAGAAGGATAAAGATAGTGGTGGAGTAAAGAGGTCACATGAAGAGGATGACACAGAATGTAAGTAGACATTTTATATTTTTTTAATATAAATACCTAAATTATAGTCTTGTGTAGCTGTAAATGATAGCCATTATTAATTATTATTCGACTGAAAATGGATCTTTAGCCGAAAACATAAATGATTTAGACATTAAAAAACATTAATATTTCTGTTGTATATTGAAATCTTGTTTGTTTTTTTATACTTAGGAAGAGAAAGAGCAAATATAGGCTTTAAAAGAATTAAACGCGATATTTCCATCAGCTAATACAAAATTTCGTGCATTTCTTGTTGTATTGATTAATAATATAATTATTCAATACAATTTTATATAATTTATGATTAACCACCATTAAAATCATATTTTCGTCTTGGCCGAAGCTTCGGCTGGTTTATGGCCGAAATCGAAAATATGGCCGAATTATGATTTTTTTAGTCAAAAATGGCCGAAAACGAAGCTTCGGTCGGTCACTAATTTTAATATATTTTTAATCTATATTTGTATTGCAAAGTTATAATTTAACTCAGTAGTCTTTGCTTACCAGTTCAAAACAGTATATTTGCGTTTTCCATACTTTTTTTGTCACAAAGGTTTTCTTTTTCATAATTTTGATTTATTTGTTTATTATAATTATCTCAAGAATCGATAGTGAAGAATAATATATATCTTTAAACATTTATGAAACTAGAAACAATTCTAGAGATAAAAATACAAATTTTTATCTCCAATTATAATATGGAAACCATTTACATATGAGTTATAAATGGTATATTATTATAGTGACTGATAGTAAAAGACAAAGGAGAGACTCAACTGAAGCGGGAAGCGGGAGGGAAGCCTGCACGCTGTTTGTTAGCAACCTCGAATTTAAGTATGTATTCTCTTTTTTTTCTGTTACTCTTACTTACATTAAGTAATTTTAATATAATTTGTCCAAAACAACAAATTTTATATTCAATTGGACTAATTATAATAAAATTCATTCATAAAGATAAAATTGTCAATATACAAATAAGGTCATTTTATATTTATTTTATATATTGGATAATTGAAGATTTAAAAAAAACATTTTTCGGGTTTGCTCGGTATGTCAAAAAGCAAAATAAACAATTTTTAAAATTTGGTCTGTAATTATAATTATAAGTAGATTTGTTTATTTAATATAGTTTAGTTGTATTAAGCGATTGTAGTCTAAACGGAAATATACACCTAAGTAAAATAAATACGAATTTTAATTACTGAATACTTTTTCAATGCAGAGTGAATGAAGAAAACTTAAGAAACAAATTATCAGAATTCGGAGACATCGTATCGATGCGTGTGAAAGCGGGAGTTAAAGCTTTCGGCGGCTCTATTTGTTACTGTCAATACAAAACTCCTGTGAGTACAAAATTTATAATTGTTTCAATAGATAAGTGTTTAAGTTGCTTAAAAATTGTGTGTTAATACATGAAATGTTTAGTGTTCAACAAAAAACAAACTTTACTAGCTTTCTTTGATGTATGGTCATAGTCGATATTATAAAAAAAAGTATTATTAGAAAGCTACTTATATTTTAAACTAGTAATAATAACAAAAAAACACAAAAATAAATATATTTATAAATATATTATATATAATACTAGATGTCGTTAGATTTAGCACTAATAAGTTGAACGAACGAACAGGAATCAGTAGAGAAAGCAATAAAGCATGACCGCACGCCGCTCGACGGGCGGCCGATGTTCCTGTCGCGCTACGCAGCCGGCAAGGGGAAGGTGTTCAAGTACGCTCTCACCGCTGAGAAGAACAAGTTGTTCGTCCGCAACCTGCCCTTCGCGCACTGCACCAAGGACGCCCTCACCGATATATTTGCCAAGTACGGCAAACTGACTGATGTTAGGGTTGTCACTTTTAAGTAAGTAATAGATTAAATTTAATACAGTTTATGATTAAGGCATTACCGGTAACGATTTTTTCGCGCTTATCACAGCAAAAGACGCGCTTTTTGTACGCAATCTGTCCTTCGCGCACTGTACTACAGACATATTTGCTAAATACGGTAAAGTAACAGATATTAGGGTTACCACTTTTAAGAAAGTTGTGGATGATTAAATGAATTGATGTATGCGGGTAACTTTTTAGTTTATGTTGAAAATGTGTTGCGACGCGACACATTGTCCTGATTGGCAAATTAGTAATTACAATTATTGTCAAAAAAATCTAAAAGTTATTATTTTTTGGCACAGTGTTTTACATACAGTTATATGTGTGTATGGTGACTGAAGAGTTTGATCTTCGAACCTTCTGAATCCACTATAAATAACTAAATATTTATAAATATTTTGGGACATTGACGCACGGCACCATCTAGTTCCATGATAAGCTACGAGGCTTGTGTTATGGATACCAGATAGTTGATACACTATACATATATAACTTTAAATATATACATATTATAAATATAAACACCCATGACTGGAGTACATACATTCGTGCTCATCACTCAAATGAATGCCCCCAGCGGGACTCGAATCCGCGACCGCTGGCACAGCAAGTAGGGTCACTACAAACTTAGCCACACGCGTCGACAAATCTATGTATATAATTATTATTTTATACCGTCCAGATTAGATAAATTATTATGAATATATTTAAAGCGATATGACTAGTATTAAAAAAAGTAAGCTATTGTACCTCTTACAAGTGAACCTAATAAATTAGTTGTCAAATAAATGCATTAAAATCTTGTGAAAGAGTCACTATAGCAAAACTGCCTCGGTGGTGTAGTGGCTAGCAAGTACGGCTGCACACCCGGAGGTCCTGGGTTCGAGTCCCGGGTCGGGCCAAGTTTAGTTATTGAGTCTTCCTGTATAGTAAGTCTCAGTAACAGCCCGGAGTTGGGAAGTTGGCGGTGTTTCAGCCCCGTGCCTCGGAGAGCACGTAAAGCCGTCGGTCCTGCGCCTTAACTCTCACCGGTCGTGTCGAGTGGTCGTCCCACCGGAGTATGAGAGTGATAGGAATAGAGAGTGCACTTGTGTCTGCGCGTACACTTGAGCACTATAATATCTCCTGCGCAGTTGGCTAATCTCATTGAGATTGGCCGCCGTGGCCGGAATCGGCTAGGAGAACATCATCATCATCATAGCAAAACAAAAAAATTACTACCGTTTTTATACATTAAAAAATGAAATTTTCACACTGTATAATTTATATTAACATAACACAACCCTATTTTTTCAGAGATGGCAAACCCAAAGGCCTAGCGTACGTAGATTATGAAGACGAAGAATCAGCATCAAATGCAGTGAAACAGAGCAATGGTCTTTTGATCGGGGATAGGAAGATAGAAGTGGCGATAAGCGCGCCGCCCGCGCGCGCCGCCGCCGCGCTCCCCGCGCCGCACTCCGGGCCCTCTACTACGATGTGAGTATATCCCTATACTGTATTCGCCGAATGAACCAAACACTGAGTGAACCGAATGAACCAAGCACGTGATTAGTTGCAGATAAGACGCTTAGGCCGCGATTACAATACAAATCAATTAGTCTGTCGTTGCATTCCGTACCGGTCAAACGTCTTTCGTGTAGTTACCTGATTTATTATCAATGTAGGAGATGATAGTGATACGTCGGAAAGCGATAATTAAAAATACAGTTAATTTTACTTTAATGTTGTTTATATTTGTATGTTGATTTATTTCATTACAAATTATTAATAATTCCGCACTAAAGCATTAGCAAAATGAACGAGCCCTATGATTTCAAACCAGTTGCAAGTGTTAGTGGGCGGAGCTAGACAGTTTTCTGGCCTTATCAATTTGTATACTAATGTGGGCCAGAGAAAGCGCTTTGCATGGTTAACTCCGTGAATAGAGTATAATCCTAACCACCTAACTCCCTCGGTGCTCGACTGGCTAGTATGTAAGGCATCAGATCCAGAAGTCCCAGGTTCGAGACCCAGGACTGGCCAAGTTTAGTAACAGCCCGGAGTTCGGATGTTGGTCATGTGCCTGGTCTCTCACTGCAAATATTGAATTGTCGTCCCACCGGAGTGTGAAAGTGACGGGAATAGCGAGTGCACGCTGTGTCTGCGCGTACACTTGTGCACTATAATATCTTTTGCCAGTTTTTTAACATAAACCTATACATTTGTCATCTGTCAGTAAATAATATAATCCGTCATTCGAAATCGACCAATGCGTTTAATTAATAACTATTCTTCGTCGAGACCTGGTTTTAAAACTTTTAAGTGTAATAAATATATAACCTCCAAAAGTCCTCCGAGGGGTCTCTATACTTCGGATTACATTCACTTTAACATAGTATATTTTCCTGATCATTCTTCCAAACCATTTACTCCCCACTAGTAAATTTTAATTAAAGATCATAAATGCCAATTCAAAAAGATACTTAATACTACTACTTGAATACATAACCCTACTTGCTGTGCCAGCTGTTTCGGGTTTGAGTCCCGCTGGGGCCATTAACATGTGTGATGAGCACGAATGTTTGTACTCCAGTCATGGGTGTTTATATTTATAATATGTATGTATTTAAAAATATACATGTGTATTGTATCACTATCTGGTGTCCATAACATAAACCTCGTAGCTTACCATGGAACTACATGGTTGCTGTGTGTTAATGTCCCAACATATTTATTTAATTTATTATCTTCCAGGCGGCGAACTCAACTGAGCAGTTTTATACCTCGCGTCCTTCAAACCCCGTCGACATCAACTAGTGGTACTACCAGTTCCAACGGAAAACAGAGCAATAGCGACTCAAAACGACCTCTCAGCAACAACGACTTTAGAAACCTGCTGCTTAAGAAATAATTATGTATATATAATAGAAGGTCTGTTATTATGGTCTTTAATATTAAACTCGGTTTAGACGTTATAATGAAGAACGAATTTATGGAAGTACTTATGTGTGAATAAATTGATTATTGTGTTTTGTGGCAGTGTCATTAGGCAGTTTTTTTTTAAATTAAATTAATTCGTGTTTATGTAATATGTATGTATGTATATATCAAAATGCAATATTTGACAATAATTCTTTTAAGGTAATATTTAAATTTAAAATTAGGATACCTTTTATGGTTTTAAATTGTTTTAGAACGATAAGTTTCCCTTTCACATCACATTCACACAACCCTCGACGCAAAAGTGGGGTGTTATAAGTTTAACATGTGTATATGTGTGTCTGTCTGTGGTATCGTATCGCCCAAACGAATGAAGCGAATGAAAACTCATTTCGTTTTTTTTATTTGAAAGGTAACTTAATCGAGTGTTCTTAGCTGTGAATCAAGAAAGTTCCGTTCAGCCGTTTGCAGGCTATCAGCTCTCTTCTAGACGGTAATAAGATATAAACAACTTTCACACATCTAATCGATTCGAAGCTTGGTATCCCATTACTTCAATAGCATTCAACTCTCTTCTAAAATACTGAAAAGATATCGTGTTTGAAATCTCCTCAATGAATAAGTTATTGTATTGGAGGTTTTTTAAATGTTTAATCACAAAGTAAAAAGTTATCATAAACTCATTCGGTTTACAATTTGTTTTTTGTCCAAACCGTATATATTTTTTTGTTAAATATCTACATTGACAAATCATCGTATAGTCAATTTATTCACGCTTAGTGCGCTCACACAAACGATATTGGATGAATGAATATGTAAAATAAAGAACAATTCTTAAAATATTGAAATGCGAGTGTTCGGTGCATTACAGTGTAAACTGTAATTTTAGAATTAGATATCAATAACCTAATTTTAAAACATGTCCTTTGCATTACCGATATAACTCTTCATCATATAGTGTTATTTACTTTGAAACATGTAAATGCTAACGATTTGGCTCTTAAACTTCAATAGGGAATATGCGTGATTTTTTATATCTTTTATACAATGGCTTCGTTCATCGTTATATATTCGTAAAATAAAATTTAGCATAAGATTTTTTTTAAATATACGGATACTATAAATGTCCGCCACTTAGCGAAATGTCATAGTCTATAATAACAGAGCCAGTGTTGCCAATTTAGCGATTTTATTGCTAAATTGGCAACACTGGCTCTATTATTATACTCTGCAGTCACATTCGGTCTGACCAAAGTTGCGTTTCAACTACTTTGAATTTCCTACCTATATTTGTACTTTTTAATAATTATTTTCTTAATCTAAAAAATATTACATTAAAAATATTGATATAGGTTTAATTCAAAAGCAATAAAGATTATAAAAATGTATATATATTCACATTTATTTAAATCACACGCATATTCCCTATTGAGAATGCTTCTAAGTTTAGTAAAGAAAAATTATGGTTATTTTTAAAAGTAATTGCCGGTTTAATTGTCGTTGTATACTTAGCGTATCAATGAACCTATGAATTGTTTCTTTAAAATAATTATCCAAAAATATATCGCTTAGTGATAAAGTATATAAAAACGGATTTGTAAATAAAATCATACATTATAAAATATATTATTTTATAACACATTAGATACATCATTTTCTATTTTACTGCTTATGTCAAGTCAAACCTTTGGAATGTTGTTGGAATATTGTAGTTTTAATTTTTTAAACATAATTCTAATTTGTGGAAAGGTAACAGATTGTTTATATCCAGTCTACTATCATTATTTTACTCATTTGTATTGGTATTGATATCACTGGAAAGAGATATTTGAATGATTTTTCCTACTCTAGGTATTAAGTTAAATAAAAATTACATTTTTTATAAGGACTGTTATGGTAAAACATTTTTAATATTTTATTGTGACAACATATTAAGTAGTTTTTTTTAGCAAGGAAGCGAAATTAAGAGACGCGCGTTTTTATTTTATGTAATGTTTTGATTAAGTGCGAATTTTATTTAAATATGTGCTAAAGTATTACTTTTTTTCTACGTGCTTGCGTACGTTCTGTGGATACTTAGTCCTGGCTGGCTCTTGTGTGATAGTCATTCTATTGTTTTTTTTTAATCTGAACTCTTAGGCTAAAATACGTTACATTGATAAATAAAAGTAAGTTTAAATTGTTTATATTTGTTTCATTTCAAATAATTCATCGGCAGATTGTAGATTTATAATATGAGGAAAAACTCTAAAAAAAGTAGGGTTCATACAAACTTTCATCGGCTATTTTACGCCCTTAAGACATGTATTTCGAAAAATGCTAAAACATGTAGTAATTTAATTGTATTGAAGAGTATTAATACCAAGTTTCACGTAATTCTGATCATAATTAATTTTTTGGTTGTATTATAACGTGTTTTCCCGTGGGAATGAGATTATCTCCCGCAGTAAAAAGTAGCCTATGTCATTCTCCAGCCTTCCAACTATCTCCACACAAAAAATCACGTTAATCCGGCACTCCGTTTCGACGTGAAAGAAAGACAAACAAACACACTTTCACATTTATAATATTAGTATGGATAGTAATTGTTATTTATAGGCACAGTAAAACAAAAAGTAAATGTAAAATATATGTATTTATAAAAATACATTATACGATTTCATCTCCATCTCAAAAGAGACTTCTTATACACATTTCACAAATAGTTAACAATAAATACCTCAAGTATTTCACAATAAATGACATCTAAATTAAATATACTACAAATAAAAGTTAAAACGCGTACTTTGTATTTGAAAATTGAAAAAGTAAAATTTTCGATTCTGTTAAAAGTGATTAATTTTATAAACCAATTTTGTGCACGAATCGGATGGCGTTTCAAAGAGACTAGACTAAAACGACTAAAATTTACAATACATTGTCAACAAGCACTGTACTAAAATAAGGTACTACATAGATGAATAAAGTAATTTAAACTTAACAATCTCTTTAAAAGTTTCAGATTTTCTAGGTAAAATAGTAAGTATTCTAATACAGCTCATAGCAACGTTTTTGGAATTCGATTTCAGCTTAGCAACATCCAATATTAAAAAAACTAAGAAAAAATCCTTCCTAAGAAAATGGTAATAATATATTCTATTACTATATATAATAATAAATCACATATATAAGCTCTATAATTTTAACAACAACAACAACTTTTTAAAACGGTTGACGTTGACGCAGCTAAGTCAATTTTTTATATCTAAGAGCAACCCAAGTTCTTGATATTAATTTTTAATAGAAAATTTCAAGATATGACAGTTCGATTAAAATGTATAAGTTTTAATATATTTTGATATCACTACTTTAATATTAAATATAAATTTCACAGCACTGAGCAAAACAGGCTATCACAATCGAATGATTCTCTTTGTATATAAAAAGAGAATGAACAATTAATTTTATTTTAAGATTTAATAAATTAACTAGTAGAATGTTCATAGTAAAGACAAATGTTTACGGACGAGTGTTTGTATGGATCTCTAACTTCTAACAGAATTGATGCAGGGACAATCGTCACACTATGTGCTTTCCATCTTGCCATCTTTTCTTGGATCTCTCGAAGGCTTCCTTTATGCAAGATCTGAAAATAATAAAATAATCTATTTTTACATAAAAAGCAAAAACTAAATTTTCATGACAAACCTAGTTTTATAAATGACTAGCGACTCATCCTCGCTTCGCTCGGGTTCATCCATAGCTTGATTCCCCATACAAAATTTCATCCCCATTTTCACCCCCTTAAGGGATGATATCCGGGATATAAAGTATCCTATGTCATTCCCAGGGTCTTAAACTATCTTTTTACTAAATTTCATCTAAATCGGTTTAGTAGATCCAGAGATTACCCCCTACGACGTCACAAACTCGCAATCTCACAAACTTTATTACCTAAAGAGGTATTTTTTAGAGTTATTATAAAGATAATATTAGTATAGACTAGCATTGCCCGCAGCTCCGCCCGCGTTCAGATGACTAATAACCAAATTCTTAGGTTTTACATATTAGTATACTTTTACATTGCAGTTTTTGTATTTTTTTTCAGAAATGAGACATTTTCCCGCGGTAAAAAGTATCCTATATGTTGACCCGGATAACCAGCTATCACCATACCAATTTTCATCAAAATCCCTTCAGTGGTTTTTCTGTGATACGGTAACAGACAGACAAAAATTCTAAAAACTATAGATTCGGCCTCTGTATCGATAATAATGTTTATTTCAATAAGATTTTTGAAAAAAATATCTAATGTACAAATTCGGTTTAGTTACAATTTTATTATATGTATAGATTAAATTGAATAGCGAATTTAACTTCTAGTGCCTCTGTTTCTCCAATGCATTTTGCTTATATCTATTACTTCTTCCAATAGCCACGTACCTCGATCTGTTATCTATTTAGTGTTGAAGCATTTAACTTATAGATAAATCAGAGTAGACCAGGGTCGATAATTTTTGAAACAAAAAATAAAAATAATAGGATGAAACCCATTCGAAAAGGAAGAGAATCTAATAAAAATGAAAGAAAATTACGGGCGATCTGAGGTCCCGAAGTGGGAAGGGGTGGGTTTTTAAGGGTAAAAAAACGGTTTATCTCGATTTCCGGCAAAACTACAAGTCCTATGGAAAAAAGTTAAATGGTAAAGTTGTAGGTAATAAAAAGATCTCCAACTTTTGCATTTTTAGTTTTATCACATAACCTCAAAATTTTGAGAAAAATTCAAATAACCAAGTTTTTGGTTTTTCATTTTTATCTTTTACAAAAAAAAAAAATACCTGAAAAGCGACTGATGCAGTATGTACGCGGAGACGTGCCCCGCATCCACGTAGCGCACCTCCGCGCCGGGCCAGATCTCCTCCAGCGTGCCGACGTCCTCGCGAGGCACGTACGCGTCGTGCTTCGCGCACACCGCTGTTAGTTGTTGTTAATTATATTAAATAAATCATTATCTATACAATTTATAATTTCGAAACACCCCTAATTGATTAATCACGAAATCTCGCATAATATAAACTTTAAATTTGGTAGTTAAATTCCTCAGAAACAGTAGATGTCCGATAAGAAAGGACTTTTAGAAATTTAACACAAGGTTTGGATGTTTTAATGGGACTCGGTCATTTTCCAATGTGATTAAAATTGGAAATAATCTTTTTGGTTAAAAATGACGATAATTCTAATTAAAAGTTTTAGACAGTGGGGTTGAAAAGTAGAAGATGGTGTTAATATCGAGATTTCGTCATTAATAATAAAAGAAAGATTTTTTTCTAAATCCACAAAAAGGTGTCAGAACTTTGATACTAATATATAAACCCGAAGTTTTTTTTCGTTTATTTTTTTAATGTGTTCATTTCTAGAACGTTATAGCTTAATTACTGACGAAGGCTATACAACTAATGTTATGACTTTTAAAACATTCATGAAAATTAGTATAAACAGCGTAGTTGGGATAGGCGAGAAGCTCACTTAAAATTCCCAAACTGTGCCAAAATATTTGGCCTTGAAAATTTATCTCAATAGTGAGAGTAAATTTATGCGCCCCATCTCATTTCAAGTTTGGCTTAAATAAGACAGAATGGTTTTTTCATACTTATAAGGTTTTAATAATAAATATATTAGCGCTTTTTTATTTGACCGATATTTTCACTTAATGAAAGGAATGTAGCATATAGCAAAATATTTTTTATTATAGATAATTATTTTAATATGTACATAGTAGATATAGGTAATATTAAATTTTAAAGATTCAGTATCACCAAAATTAGTTGTTATTCTTGTGCATAAAACCTAAATGAAAATTAAAGACACCAAATACCATTTGTTTTTGTCTAATAAAAAATCTTCTAAAAATCTTAGAAAAAAATAGAGATTAAATGTTTGTATAAACAAAATCTTACCAATAATCAAAGAAGTATCGAAAGGCACGGAGAAGTTGCTCAAATGCGTGCACTCGTCCATGATCCCTCGCATAAACTGTAGTGCTTCTCTGTCTCTCCAATGTATTTTGCTTATATCTATCTTCTTCCCACTCGGCTTCATGAAAGGCAAATTGACCCAAAGATCCGATGTGAGGTCTGACACGTTCCAAGACTTTCGTTCCGGTTTATCGATTTGTCCTTCCTTTGGAACTAATGCACTAATACTTTCTTTATCTTTGATTGCTAGTAATGTTTTATTTTCGGAAATATTATCTTTTTCAACATTTAAAATGGTTTTTGTTGTTTTGTTGTTATTTACATCTGGCATCACTGTTGTTGTATCACTAGATTTCTTCAATAGTTCAGTTTCTTCTTTTTGAAGATCTGTGATAAAATAAAGTTTTAACCGAGCATATGCATAAAATATAAGCTACATTTCATTAATGTTATATATCATATAACAATATTTACCTCCTTTTATTTTTAGTAATAGCCGTTTGATTCTGCCATCATGTAATTTATTTATATCGTCAATATCTCGCAGTTCTAATTCAAAATTTCTATTTGATGTAAGTTTTTCATATAAAAGTTTACTTATTTTATTATCATCTACCAGCCTTTTCAAGTCTTCTTTCAAATCTATCCCCTGCATATTCGACACACTAACATTATTAGGCACCTTAGGTTTTAATTCTACATGATTATTATCTACTTGAGCACTACTTTTGGCACTTTTAGACTCTTTATATGTTATATCCAAACTTTCAAATGTATTACAATTAATTGAGTCTATTACACAATCTTGCGTGTTTCTTTGAGAGATGTGGGGTGGGCTTCGTTCCATGTTTTCAGAATAAGTGCGCGCAAATTTTTTTCCGGCAAGAAATGCTTCATCAACTATTGTCACCATTTTTGACAGTTTTTCTCTATAGACACCATCAGACAAGTACTGATCCTCTAAGAGATCCCAGTTAATAGATTGAGACATGACGCCCTAAAAAAAAAAAAAACTATTCTTTTAACTCTACATGGATTTGCATTATTCTAGTTAATACGAATTGGGAACTCAGCTCGGAAACGATTTGATTCAAAATATTCACAGAGTAAATTATCACATTCTATACATTAATATTATTTACCTGTAAGAAAACAGCAGACGCCGTGGACCAAGACAGGCACGGTACTAATACGAGAGGTTTTGGCCAATTTGTTGCTGCGAGGGATGCCATCTGCAGAGTTGAAAACAAGTTAAAAAAATATTTCAATTATAGCATGTGTTGAATTTAAAATTAAAACAAATTATTAAACAATCTTAATTTCATTTACCTATGGCTTATAAGTTATGAAGCTAATTTTATACATAATATCTTAACTCACATGCCCGCCCATAGAAAGTCCTGTAACTCCTAACGGTCCAAGGCCGTTTCGCTCGCACCAGTGGAACAACACCAAGGATTCCAGGATCAAGCAACCACCCATCACAAATATGTCCGATACGTTATGAAGTGATGATCGACTGTAACACAAAATAGTTTATAGAATAACTAGGCATTGCCTGTGATATTGTCCTAGTATGTTTACGAGGTGGTATGGTCACATCCAATCAATAAACTATTCAATCAAAATATTTTCAATACTATATAATGACTAAAGTATATGCATTTATAATAAAATTAATTTATTATGTAATATAATAAAAGAAATTTCATTGATGTAAACCATAATTGAATTGTGGTATTTGCAGCTATTTATTGATGTTTCTTTGAATTAACTTTAGTAGTGATTATGATATCTCAGAAGTGGTTTTTTGAAGAAAGAAGTTCGGAAGAGCCAACCCCATTCAGAAGAAGGCTTAGAATTGAAGATAAAGCAATAACACTGAAATACTTACATTTGATCAGTAGGTTTTCGAAGTCCATAGAAAGGATTTTCAAGAATTATTCCTCCAATACCTGCTTCTTTCAATAAAGGTTTAACCATTAGGTTTCTCCGTCGCCAAAAAAACTAATAAAATTAAATATTAAAACACATTCAAACTATTTATAGAATATATTTTGATAATTTAACCTGATTTTGTTCTGGAATGTCATATAATAGGTACAGTAATTATATATATATATATATATATATATATATATATATATATATATATATATATATAATGTATTTATTACTAGTTGTAAATAGATGACACAGGTGTACATACATAATTGATGACTTGTTTGTAATTTGAAGCTATAAATGTATAAGTGCAGCCAAAATATGTATTTGACCTAGACAAATTAAAAATATCTGAATAATATTAGAATGAAATTATATTTCATAACTATATTAGGGTCTAATATAAATAAAAAAAAACCTGTGGCTATTGTTGATGGGACTATAACATTTTTTTTATAATTTAAATGTAATATAATTATTTATTATAATTAATAATAATATATAATAGATAATAATAATGTGTATATTACAATTGTTTTAATCCCACTTTTTTGATCCAATAAAAATTACTATCAATATAATTTTTTTAATAATTTTTCATACTATGATGTCAATAATAATAAAATAACTATTACATTATACAATTTGGATTGAATTAGTATTACAACTTAGTATTACAAAGTACATAGTACATACTTTATACAACTTTCTTATTTATAAAACTTTTTTATAAAATATGTGCAATCATAAACATAAATGTAAATTATATATTAGTATATTTATGGAATTTCTTACATGATCTCCAGTTCCTGCTAAATGTAAGCATACAGGTTTGCAGCGGGTATCGGGCCATTGTACTGGTAATAGTATTTGGAAGTGTGCCTTTTGAGCTATTTGGGGTACTATGCCTGGCAGATACTTTTCCAACGGTGTTAAAAAATATCCTTCTAGCATATGACAGTCTGAGAGTTTTTGTTCCTGATTTGGAAAAGCAAAACCAACCATTTAAAATATGCTTAAGTATAAGTTGCAGAAAATCAAAGTAAAGAGCTATAAATTACCTTCGTGATGGTCACTGGATAATCTCTTTCAACTAATTTAAAGCATTCGTCGCGGTTTGACACTACTTTTCTAAACTCAAATAACCTAAAAACATGATGTTATAAGTCGTGTAATTTATAGATATACCCATTTTTTATGGTTTAAAGAGTTTTAAAGCATACAAAAGTATGAAAAGAAAAAAATGGCATATTAAAAACTACTGATACCTCTTTAAATTTTCTGGTTTTCCCCAACCTTTGGTAAAAAATTTCGTTAAGAGTATACTTCGATAAACGGCGTCTAATTTACTTGCGGACATTTTTTGGTACACGGGCGGTTGCAATATTTTCACTTTATTTTAAAAACGTTTTTACGCCACTCATTACAAGTCAATATATTATAAGAAAAAAAATCATATGAATGTCATCCATGTCAATATTTTGAACTGCACTTCAGACTTCTGTCAATGTCAATTGTCAACCTACTATATGTTGCCAGCACTTGAAATTTTATCCCTAGAGTAATTTCAAAAACCCCTAAAACCCCCCAACTGACAATTTTAAAAATCTTGGTTTTTATGTTATACTAATTTATTTCATTTGTAGTATTTTTTTTATTTTAAATGATTAAAAGTAGTTACAAAAACTTATTTATGGTTATTATAATAATAACTACATATAACCAAGTAATAATAATAAACTTCATAGATAACTTAGAAAATAATAAAAAAAGGGTAAATGATGCAAATAATATTTAAAAAAGGTTATTTATATTTAAATCATACTATTAAAGAAAAAGAAATTCCCCCTAAATAAATCCGTGCAATTTTTTTACCCCTAAATTTGGGAGGAATACTCCTAAGCTGGCTACACAGACCTAAGTTATGGAGGGTACAGCTACAGATAAGGAATAGTCATATGGGAGACAAGTTGAAAAAGTGTCCATCTATATGCTGAAAATAGATGTCACTATCGTACAAAAAACTACGGTATGAATTTAGCTATAGGGCCGTTCACGTGAAACGGACAACGAAAAAAAATAGGTTCTGAAATTCGTTCATATTAGTCATATTTGTACTTCTAGGGAATATGTACAAATATATTTTTTTATTTTAGGTTTAATTGTCAAGTGGGATTCTATAGAATTGATCAGATCGAAGGAAGGGTTTTTTTTGGATTCTTTTTTCATATTGATGTAATCCGTATTCATATTATAAAAATGTGATAGTTTGTGAGTATGTATGGATGTTTGTTACTCTTTCACGCCAGAACGGCTGAACGTATCTGGATGAAATTTGACACATAAATAGATTATAGTCTGGAATAACACATAGCCTACTTTTAATCCCAGAAAAATGTACGGTTCCCGTGGGATAGGTTTGTTTTTGTTTTCCTAGAGGTGAACCCGAGCGAAGCGAGGGTGAGCTGCTAGTTAGTAATAAAGTAATAAATGTAGTGTTTTGTATAGAAAATGTACATTTCCAATTTCAAATTATTTCTCTTGTTAAATCGGATGTAAATATTTTAAATTTTTTTTTATAACTTTGACCATTTTAGCTTTAGTCGAACCAAGCTTAAGTCATACTCGTACCTAGATATAAGCATTAGATAATAAGTTCATAATAAGCAAATAAAACAATATATAATGTTATTTTATACAAATAATATGTCATACCCATATAAGTACAACTTAATCAGTCAAATTAAGATAATATATTAAAAAAAAAGTTTAATAATAGTCAGTGTCAGACCACGTCCTTCAAAAAATTAGTATTAAGTACCGCTAGTTCTTAGCAAATCTACAATGTAATCACCAAACACATAAAAATATTGTAAACGTAATAAAAAGCGTACGGGCAATTAAAGCCTATGGGTGTGGGTGTAGTTATTTAAAAAAAACCGCGTCGCGTCGTATTAGCGCCGTTGGCACACATGTTTGTCCGCTTACTGAGCTCGGCCTCGGCGTAAACCGGTTTGTTTAGCTGGTGCTGGCTCACTAGTCAGTGACAACTAGCGATGGGTCGACGACGTATTTAGCGTCAACGAAACTAGACCGTTCATCTTCTTTCGTCGACTAGTCGATCGACTAGTTCAAATCGTGGACTGTGGTTCACGTACGCTTCAAGCCTTCAATGTAGTTGTAGACGCTAGACAGTCCATAGTTACTAGTTTACGTTGCGAGACGGACTGTCTTAATCTATGAATTGAACTAGTTCATTTGAAATACGTGAATCGTCGACCGGTGGATTGAACTGGTCCGTTCATTCAACGCCCATCGCTAGTGACAACTTTTATTTGTCATCCGTGGTGACAACTGACAGGTCACGTACGCATAGCTGTGCGTGTAGTAACTAGTAGTGTTCCCGCGCACGGCGTTAGTATGAAGCTTTCATTGTTCCGTTTATTTATGCATGTGGTATCAGCACATGAAAAAATAACCGTTTATTTAATCACTATGCATTAAGTTTGCTTGTTACTATATTATGTGTAAAAAATTTGTAGGTAATGTACATGTTAACATTGATGGTAATATTGTCGGTATGCAACGGAACCCTATTACTATGCCTCTGCTGTCCGATCGTCCGTCCCTCTATCAGAGGGCTGTATCTCATGAACATAATAGGTAGAGTTGAAATTTTCAGAGTATGTATTTCTATTTAAGCTATAACAACCAATAATAAAAATAAATAAAAATACAAGAAACATGTTTTTAACGTTTGTAATCGATCATCGAAGTTAATATACTGCATACATAAGGTAAATAGTCATATTATTTATTATAGGTATACCTCAAAAGTGACCCCAAATTAATTTAAAATATATTCCATCCCTAAAGCTGGAATAATTACTGCTAAAATTTTTTTAAGTACTAGCGACTTACCATCGCTTCGCTCAGATTCATCCCCAACTTTTCCCCCTAACGTGCGTTCACCTTGTCGTAGTAGGGGGGCTCAGTAGTGCCCGGCAATCCAACCGGGCGCGAAGCCAAGAAACGCACAGGGAGGTCGCCCACTTCGGTGGGCGGTGGGAGGTGGCCCTCTTCGGTGGGCGGTGTACCATGTGGGTTGCTCCTGGTACTTCTCTGATAGCAGAGTGGACCTTGGAGCAACCCCATAGTTGTGGTGGTCTGCTTCGGCAGAACTGCCGTCGGGGCGTCGTAGTTGAATGCGTAAGCGATCCTGCGACGCCCCATTAAGACGGGGGAAGGTTTTGTTGGGTTTTAGTGGGTAGTACTGGCTTTTTTATGCCGATGAGTCCCACACCTCGTGCGTAAATGCATTTCCCAACGTTAAAAAAACAAGGTTCATCCCCAGCTTGCTTCTCCATACAAATTTTATCATGAGATTTAAAAAAAATCTTATATTAGTAAAAAAAAACCTTTTTATTTTCTTCTATACAACACTTCCTGACAATAGCTACTACTACATTATTCTAGACTTCTGCAATATTATGAAAAATAAGAATGAATTAGACCAGCGCAAAATAGATAAGTAAATAACTTCTTGGGATATGACACAAATAGAAAAATTAATAAAATCGAAGAAATATCTTCCGAGTTTTAAAGTAAGATTAATAGGAACCTATAATTGTTACTTCTTGAGAAAAGTTTAATTTATTTAATAAATTAACTAATTGGCTTAACCATTGTCAATTTCTGAAATTAAATATGGAAATTGAATTTAAACAACTGAAGACCATTTCTTTTTATTTCATTTTTGCGGCTATATGATGTCACTGCGACCATTCCTGCTCTATTGTGATAACTCGAGACCTTATTGGATTCTTTGAGTATAGTTAATAAATTAAACAATAATGTCAATAATTTGTTTTCAGAAATAGAATAATTTTGAATCACAGGTGTTTCAAAAAGTGTATAAAATTATGGGGATGCATAAAACTCGAACTACGCCACGTCACCCGCAGTCCAATGGAATGGTGGGACAAGTATTTATCACTGTTCCTCCTATCTAATCGCCTAGCGTTTACGTAAAAGCATTGCAATTACACGTACTTTGGTCGATTTGGGAAGAGAACTGCGTTTACTGGCAGATTTAAAAAGTGGTTATCCACCAGATACGCCAGTGACCAACGATGAACGAACGATACTTTTCGGTTGGCTGGCCAATGTTATCGTCAACTATCAACATACCGCCAACTAAGTTTTACATTTGCCCAAGGTGCTGGGCCAGCACCTTGACCCAATTTAAGCATCCCATAAGACATATACGGACAGTTGTCAACATAATTATTAACAACAAGAACAGTTAATTGTAAATTGGCATGTTTAAGAGAGGGACAAAAACATTTTCCAGAAAGCAATGGGGAAGACTTCTGCGATTTTCTCCCGCCAGATGTCGAGATCACTATGATTCTCAGTATATTGTAAAGTTCTATAAGATTGATTTTTTTTCATTTTATTTAAAACTAGCATTGCCCGCAGCTCCGCCCGCGTTCAGATGACCAAAAACCAAATTTCAGGTTTTAAATATTAGTATACTCTTATATTGCAGTTTATGTATTTTTTCTCGGAAATGAGACATTTTTCCGCGGTAAAAAGTATCCTATATGTTGACCCGGATAACCAGCTATCACCATGTCAAGTTTCATCAAAATCCCTCCAGTGGTTTTTCCGTGATGCGGTAACAGACAGACAGACAGACAAAAATTCTAAAACTATAGATTCGGCCTCTGTATCGATAATAATGTTTATTTCAATAAGATTTTCCAAAAAATATCTAATGTACAGATTCAGCTTGGTTACAATTTTATTATATATATAGATTTAATTAAAATAACAAATTGTGCAGTGGCTAGGATGTAAAGAAAATGGATCTCATTTGTTCCTAAAAGACAAAAAATTGAAAAAATTGCGGGCTAAAGCATTAAGACGACCAAACTTAGCGAAATCACAATAGTAGGGGAGCCCAAGAGGGGATTTTCTGTAGTTACTCGAGCGCGGCAGATTAACATAAAAGAGGTTACCTTGCACTCTATTGAGTACTTTCACCATAATATAAGTCTTCTATATAAAGGGGCGCGTCTAGGGAAGCCGATTAAAATATTTAAAAAATGTTTTGATAAGGTAGAAATACTTGAAACCGTCAGATTAAGGTGTGGTAGGCTAGTCACATCCTGAAAAGTGTCCAATTCAATAATCTGCCGATTTGCACAAGCCGAAGAGGCAAAAATCGACTATAAAGTTTATGATGATTTTTGCCTCTTAGGCTTGTGCAAATCGGCAGATTATTAAATTGGACACTTATCAGGATGTGACTAGCCTACCACACCTTAATCTGACGGTTTCAAGTATTTCTACCTTATCAAAACATTTTTTAAATATTTTAATCGGCTTCCCTAGACGCGCCCCTTTATATAGAAGACTTATATTGTGGTGAAAGTACTCAATAGAGTGCAAGGTAACCTCTTTTATGTTAATCTGCCACGCTCGAGTAACTACAGAAAATCCCCTCTTGGGCTCCCCTACTACAATGTTTATATTTAAGGCTACGAGTATGTGGACACAATTTTACAGAGAAATTTTGAAACTGTCAAATCGTCTACAGGTGAATATTTTATTTTATGTACTTTTTTACCACAATTGAAACTTTAACATATACATACATAATATATAAACAACCATAATTTTTTAAATTGCTGGTATTAATTTACAACGTCGAAAGTTAAAGGAGAACGCCTGTTTTCCCTTGGTCCATTAGGTTTTACAACCTTAAGCAGCTGCTATTTTGGACATAAATAAACAACAATTTTCAAGTTAACGTGATATTTAAATTCAGGATATAAATAATAAATAGTTCACTCTCTGAAACTTCAGTATCATTATTATTACAATCTGAAAATTATTGTGGGAAAAGCTGCTTTTTTAGATTTCTATTTCGTAGTCTTTCTTCCGTAGCAATTCCTTAGTAATTCATAAAAACTTTTTAACAAAAAATAAAAACCGACTTCAAACAAAAGCACTAAAAAGTAAAAAATAACTGATTGGTAGTTTTCATTTACTATACATACCTAATCAAATATTTTCGAAGTCGATGTGCTTTGCTTTGTATGGGCTGGCACCGATTTCGAAAATATTTGATTAGGTTTGTATTTAATAGGTAGGCTTTAATTACTTAGCCAAAGCACACCGACTTCGAAAATATTTGATTAGGTATGTATAGTAAATGAAAACTACCAATCAGTTATTTTTTACTTTTTAGTGCTTTTGTTTGAAGTCGGTTTTTATTGTTTGCTAAAAAGTTGTTATTTTTCCCTTTTTAGTGTACACTGTAGTAGCAAAGTAAGGATTCTAACGTGTTAGGCTTGTCAAATCAAACAAAATAAGCCCAAACTCAAAGTATCTACTATTAGCCGTTGAAGAGTTGCACCTATCCACCTTCTGGCCTTGCCATCAGATCAGGTCAACAACACCGAACCACTGTACTATCAACGGAAATAGAAATACTTGCAAAGTTTCAAGTCAATATGACAATTAGAAGTAGGTTAAATTCATCATTAGTTGTTTTTCCACCCTTAGGGGTGGTATTTTTTTTTTGAAATTTAAATGGGACCAATCTGGAAGTATACCCTTTCAAACAAAACAAAAATTGTCCAAATCGGTTTAGAAAAGACGGAGTTCTGAGGTAACAAACATAAAAAAAAACATACAGTCGAATTGAGAACCTCCTCCTTTTTGAAGTCGGTTGAAAAGTAATAACACATTCATAGAGCAAAACTTGCTTTAATTACCGATCCCAGAACTTACAGAACGTAACACTATGTAATTAAATAAGTAAAAGAAAGATAAATGAACACAATAACATAATAATAAATAAATTTATTATATAACTATTATTATTTGTCTTTAAGGCTCCAATATTTTTTTATTTATTATTCATCAGATTCAATGAGTCTACATGACACGTAAGGATTTCCGGTGTACAGAGGACGACATGTACATTCTGGAAGATGACGAAGGACCTATAAAATACATTTATAAGTTAATGTAGACTATACTACTCGTATATAGACTTACTGAAAAGAAGTACCTAAGCAATCATAAATTCAAGAATACTTACATCACAATTAGCATTATCGCCACAGGGTTCTGCATCACAAGGATTGACGCAGCGTCGATTCACACACGATTGGTTACTGCGGCACGTGTATGGTCCACATCGGATCGTCCCTACTATTAATTACATAAGTTAAAAAATAAATAAATAAAGTGTAAATGAGTCCTTCCATGACCGCGAACACGTCAGCGTTACAGGTAACAATGGATTTCTTAGATATTTAATTAATTTCTTAGAAATTTACCTGGAGGTGATATTTATAAGTGACACATAATAATCGGCCGAAAAAACATATGAGTACATAAAAACCGTTTGCATAATCGCAATATATGTTATTTGAGTGTGAGGAATCAACACTTAACCTTGGATCACAATGTAAGGGTGTAAACGAGTGGTAGTGGCGTGGGATTTTGATTTTTTCTCTCGGTCCCTTGACAGGGGTTGGAGGTCTCCAAAACATTTCAAGTCCCTAAAGCCTAGTTCGCATTAAGCTAGTATTTTAGTCTAGTAGCGAGTAATTGAGTAGCTAAATTACTCGCTACTCACCAAAAATCGTTCGCACTTTGGTCGAGTACAGTTTACAAGTGAGTGGTGTTTTGCAAGATGAACAGCCTACAACGCAATAAAGTAAATAAACTGATTAAGCTGATCTAAGAATCTAAGTATATAATATAAGTATATAATATAATCTAAGTATATAATATAAGTATATAATATAATCTAAGTATATAATATAAGTATATAATATAATCTAAGTATATAATAAGTATATAAATATAATAAGAAATCTAAGTATGCGGAATGTTTCATATGCTTGTTTTTATAATGCAAGGACCTAATATTCCACAAGCATTCGTGTTTAACATATTTCGAAACAAATTTAAAAGTCATTTCTTCGCTCCAGCGAAACGACATTATGGCGGCAACTAATGAACTCGACTAATTCGACAGGTTCGTACTTGTTTAGCCGGTGAACCAGTGAGCTCGGACGCGTGGTGGGGGCTGCTACTCGCCCAAAAAAATAGAATAAAATGGATTGACTCGACTAAATTACTTACTAAACTAATCAACTAAATTTTTAGTGTTCAGACACGTTTAGTTACTAAATTACTCGCTACTAGACTAAAATACTAGCTTAATGCGAACTAGGCTTAAGTCACCGTGGGCCAGAGATATCGAGTGCGAGATTCAATTTTTCCATCCAGTTTCAATTCAAAGATTTTTTTAAATCGGTTCCAAGCCCTGGTTTTATGTACTCACCCTCAATGCAATAGGTAATACTCAAAAACGCCAATAACGCTATCAACATAATCTTCCCCTTCATCTGTAAAAAAAAGACATTAAATAAGTGTAAGTATTCCCTAGGTACGTTTTAACAGTATGGAATAGATACAATATATTTATATATGTCGGAGGAGGATTTAGTTACCTTTTTCTGCATATCATGTAAAACCTTATTATTGTTTAAAGTCACTATGTTATTTAGTTCAGTTTTTAAATTCAAGTTAAGAGCAGAAGCTTTACTAAACTCTTTATGTCGAATTTTTCCTGAGATATTAGACTTTCAATAAAAACAGAATCCTTCTCTTTTTTATCAACAATATCTTAGCATTTAATGGATGCACAGTAGATTAAAGGGTTATTTTTAAAATTTAAGTCATATTTCTAAAAGGATCTATCTTAGTTTGTAAAATAAAAACTTTTTAACAAAAAAATAAAAACCGACTTCAAACAAAAGCACTAAAAAGTAAAAAATAACTGATTGGTAGTTTTCATTTACTATACATACCTAATCTGTATGAGCTGGCACCGATTTCGAAAATATTTGATTAGGTATGTATTTAATAGGTAGGCTTTAATTACTTAGCCAAAGCACACCGACTTCGAAAATATTGATTAGGTATGTATAGTAAATGAAAACTACCAATCAGTTAACAACACTGAACCACTGTACTATCAACGGAAATAGAAATACTTGCAAAGTTTCAAGTCAATATGACAATTAGAAGTAGGTTAAATGCATCATTCGAAAAAAAAAAAAAAAAACATACAGTCGAATTGAGAACCTCCTCCAAAATACTTTTTTTTCATTTTTTACATTTTTTTAACAAAACGATGACTAAATTTTGTAAATATCAACTTCATTTTTTTAAATATATTTTTAACTAATGAATAAACAAGATTAGACTATGAATGAATTTCATTTCTTTCTGTAATTACCTTAAAATATTTTTTCAAAAAAATCAATAAACTTAACTCCAAAATCGATCAAAAACTAATAAAATATCGAATTCGAAATAAATATAATATAAATACATTTTACGCCAAAAAATTACAAAATCACTGGTGTATTTTAGGTGAATTCCAACTTTTATAATTTTTTCACGACTCATCAAATTGAAAAGTTGGAATGTTTACGGCGACATTGTATAAATAATAATTGCGTCAAATTAAAAACTTAAGGACAGCGTTTTTTTTTGTTTTTTCCTGAAAAATACATTGGTGTAATGGGTTTATAAAAATTTGGTCAATAAAGTGCACTTCTTTAATGATAATTGAAAAAAAATGTAGTTTACAAAATAAAATTATCGATTTCTCCAATTTTTTTAATTTTTAAGGGCGTTTTTACAAGATAACTATATAATGTTTTTATATTTTCAAAAAGTAGACTTTAAGACGAAAAGAATGAGCCCTATCTGAAAATTGAACGATTTTTTTTAAATGTAAACGCCCACCTTGAAGTTGGGGGTGATTTTCAGCCTCGCGAGAACATAAAACATACTTTTTCCGGAAATGGCTAAACATTTCAATTTCATTTTTTTAAATTTATCATATGTATTTCGAAGATTAAATTCCCTTAGTTTCATGGAAATCAAAAGATTATTCTAGAAATGAAAAATAAAACACCAAGAAACAGTTAAAAACAGAGTTTTTGCAAATATCTCAAAAACTTTGAGGTTATTATTAAGTGTTATTTACTCGTATAAAAGTTGTAGATTTTTACTAGACCTACAACTTTTGTAGAAAACATTTTTCAATAGAACGTCACAGTAAACCGGAAATTGAAAAAAAAACTATTTTTCAACGCTTTGCGTCCATTTTCGTAGTCGCTTTGCGTCGTTTTTTGTAGTACTAATTTGTAGTACTACAAAAAAGTCTCATGCATAGCCATAGGTGCGAGAAAGATAACTTATCAAGGTATGCCAGCAGCTGATGGCTGATGCCTAAGGTCCTTGCGCTGTGATTGATTATTGAGAAACCGCGAGTTTCGAATAGGTATGGTCCGGGTTCTGCGTTTACAACAGAGTATTTTAGAGTAGTTTATTAGGGTTCCGTACCCAAAGGGTAAAACGGAACCCTATTACTAAGACTCCGCTGTCCGTCCGTCTGTCTATCCATCTGTTACCAGGCTGTATCTCATGAACCGTGATAGACGGTTGAAATTCTCACAGATGATGTATTTCTGTTGCCGCTATAACAACAAATATGTACTAAAACAGAATAAAATAAATATTTAAACAGGCTCCTATACAACAAACTTGATTTTTTTGCCGTTTTTATAGATAATGGTACGGAACCCTTCATGCGCGAGTCCGACTCGCACTTGGCTGATTTGTATTTTTTTCTTAAAATTGAGAATTAAAAAAAATTGTATATTAAAATTTTGAAAGTGGTGTACGAAAAAAAAATAGTTTGGGAACTTTATTGTACTGCTGTCAAACAGAGTCATGTAATGCTATAAAACTTGTAAAATTTCCTTTATCCATAAGCCTTTAAAAGCGAACAGGTTTTTTTTCAATTATTATTCAAAGATAAACTAATTGCCTTGGAATTTTGAGTGTATTATATTAATTATGTACCCAAAAAATTTGCAATCTTGCAGTAACATTTTTGTGAAAAAAACCTAAAGAACACAGCATATCGCACGACCTTCAACTGATGATAGCGGTTTCATGATCTTTGCTAGGATACGTATGGTGTCCCCGCCAACGTGCTTCACCTTGTCGGGTTTGTGTGTGGAGTGAAGGGGGGGGGGGGGGTGTCCATGGTTGTTGTGATCTGCTTCAGCAGACCTGCCGTCGGGGCGTCGTGGTTGAGTGCGTAAGCGATCCTGCGACACCCCATTACTTTTCTAGCCAGTGAGTCCCACATAATCTGTTTGTCTACAGGTGGTATGAATTTCCCAGCATTAAAAAAAAGGATACGTATGGAATAGTACGAGCAGCAAACTTGTATACTTAATAATTATTGACACGAACAAAAACTATGATATTTTTTAGAATACTTATAATCTGAATTTAAAAATATGCATCTTCTAGTAGCCTAAGCAAGAATGTTCGAATTCGTATCGTCAAGGTATCGAGTACTCGATACGATAACAAAATTTGCCAATATTTAACAGTGCCGTTGAAACCGACGAGTTTACGTACTCCCCGAGACCACAGGGGTGATATACCGACATCTTGCCAACTCGGGGCTCTTACTGAAATTTTCTTATCAGAAAGACTAAATAACTAAAACTTGGCCCGATCCGGGACTCGAATCCATGACCTTCGGATGTGCAACCGTACACGCTAGCCTCTACATCACCGAGGAAGAAGTACTAAGCCAATCGTTTGACTAACGAGAGTTTCATACTGAAATGTCAGCGACGTAATACTCTCGTAAGTAAAAATATTAAATGAATAGCATGTTCCAAAATCTGAAAATATTGAATAGTATTTTTTGATTGGCTTTTAAAGAAATCGTTTATCTATACATATAATAAAATTCTGAGTCGAATGTGATCATTAAATATTTTTTGGAACATCTTATTGAAATAGTCATTCTTATTGATACAGAGGCCTTTAGAATAGGAGGATCTAATTTTTAGAATTTTTGTCCTTGTTTGCCTGGGAACGCATCAGAAGAAAATCACTGGACAGATTTTGATGAAATTTGGTATTATGATAGCTAGTTATCTGAGTCAACATTTAACATACTTTTTACTACGGGAAAATATGTATCTGATCTCTTAAGAAATCTACACTAACCGTTAAAACATAGGGAGAAACCCGAGCGGAGCAAGGGTGAGTCCGTATTTTATTATTTTAATTAGAATATTAAATAGTATAAAAACTTTTAAAAAAATTATAAAAACCGTCTTCCAGGCACTAAAATGTAAAAATAACTAAACGGGGGGTTTCATTTAGAATAGATACCTAATCAGATATTTTCGAAGTCGGTGCCAGCCGACAATAATTTAAGACATGAATATCTAATAGGTAAATATGTGTTTTACGTATCGAAATATATTAGATTTGCGCGTTCAACTAAACAAACAAACTCTTCAGCTTTATAACATTAGTATGGATTAATTTGAATATCAAAATGTGTTATTTTCACTTACTTTTCACCTCGTTACTACTTGTAGTATATATTTGCATAAAATACAAATAAACACAGTTTGTTTCGTTTGGTCACTAGCATGCAAGATTGACACGTTCGATCTCGCCGAAGGCTCTCCGCCTCTCACGACCTCTGTGCTCACGAGTCACGACTCACGTATAAGCTGTCACAGATTACTCCATGTTAATCTTTATATAGTTTATTTATCTATGTAGCTGTCAGTGTCAAATGTCAATCCCCTACCCTTGCACCCGAGACATTATCACTACAGATTAAAATATACACGAACACTACCAGGTAAGTTGTAACGGCGTCGCTGTTGTTGAATTTAGTATTGACGCTTTATAGAATTTCCGCAGTTCTTAGGGTAAAAATAATGATAGCCCAAGTGTACAAGTAGTAATCGAAATGTTAATTTACTGTTTTAGTCATCGTTATACAACATGATATAACAAGAAATAATAATGACAATATATTCATAATGAATTATATTTTAAGTTTTAATGCTATAATAGGGAAGAATTTTGCCCGTTTCTCTCGCTAGATGTCACGATCATTAAGGTCATTAAGTATATTGTAAAGTTCTATGATATCTTGGATGGATTTTTTCATTTTATTTTAAATTTAATTAAAATGATAAATTGTGCAGTGTCAGGATGCAAATAATATGACAAATGGATATGATTTGTTCCTAAAAGACAAAAATTGAAGAAATTGTGGGCTAAAGCAAAAGACGACCAAAATTAGCAAAATCACAATCTTTATAATATGTAAGGCTATGTGGACGCCATTTTACAACGAGTAAGAGATTTTAAAACACTTAAATCGTCTACATCTATCTTCTATCTATACATATAATAAAAATATAACGGATAGCTGTTTGTCCATGGAAGATATATAAGAAAAAATATTATTAGGACCTTTATCAACGCAAATAGCACCCAAAACAATGATTGTCAGAATTTTTGTTTGTTTGTCTATTTATCTGTTTGTCTATGCGTGTATGCACACTAATCTCAGAAACGGCTTATCCGATTTAGATGAGGTTTTCACAAATATGTTGTGGTAAGCTTCACTTAACATTTAGTGTTTGTTTCATGTCAATTGGTTCATAAAAAAAGTTATGCCAATTTAAAAAATCGCGTCGAACATTGTTAAATCTTAACCATTTTTGTACGGGCTAATCTCCAAAACTGTTGGGATATCTTAAGACATAATATTTTAGATAATTTTCATTCCGAAAAAAAAGTTCCTGGGGAAAGTTAAAAAACTTTAGTACCTATACTAAAGTAACTATACAGCCTATTTATGCATCTAACACAACAATTTATGCACCTAATTTAGTACAATTTGGCATGCTGATACTTTGTTGCCGGTCAAACAACAGTTTACTTTTTATCCCGGAAAACTTAACGGTTCCCGTGGGATAGATCTGTTTGTGCTTTTTTAGAGGCGAACCCGAGCGAAGCAAGGGTGAGCTGCTAGTATTAAATATAAAACAGTCAAATGGTGACATGTTGTCACTAATAAGATAGCTGCGACAGAAATACTCTATTTCGGCAAATAAAGAGATAGCATGTTATAATTAATAAAACAAAATATGAAAGTGATAGATAGATTCACCAAAAGCTAGTATGGAACTAATCCATCTATTTTGTTTGCCATCTATGGTAATTAGTTCCAGTTTTGGCCGCCGGGTCAGATAAGGCCGCGCGCCTTTGGACACGAATTTTGATCGTACGTAAACGTACGATCGTGGACGTACGAATTAAGTGCGCACATTGAATACGTTTTTCTCCGTCAAATAGGTAGTTTTCCGATGATATCGCACTCGTGAAGTCCTCTTTGGAGCGCGATGAATAATCTGTATCTTCAAGATAATTCTCTTATATTAACACGGATACTGCGGTAGCTTCTTCGCTATCGTAGAACCGAATGGGAGCGTGAAATATATATTCAAAAATACGTGATTTCGGTGAATTCCATCATATTATGGAAGTCTCATAAAATGACTACATACTGTTTCATGGTTATGCACGTATGAAAAAACAACCATTTATGTTCATAAACTAAGTTTATAAATTTTTCTACACAAATTTTTAATTTTTAACGCACGAAAGTGTATTAAAATCCCAACAAGTTCGGATTGTATTCGGACGTCGGAACTATACGCATGTATACGTACGACTAACTTGCACGCAATCTGCGCGCCGCCATAGTATTTGAAAGGTGCGGATCATTCGTGTGTGTTCGTACGTGTTCGCATGAGTAAAATTCGGACGAAAACGTATCCAAAGTGCGCGCGGCCTAAGTCTGTCTTTTTGTGGCAATATACGATTTTTGTTGTATTTGGAAAATTATATAATATAAATATTCCAAGGATAAAAGTTGTTGATTTTTTTTATTGTTTATTAGGTAGGTACCTTATATCTAAGTACCCATTTATTGAATCACTACTTATTACTTAATATTCCAAGTAAAATATTAATTAAAAACTGCCCTCTTGAATAGATATTATATATGTATAATATCTAAAACTTGGCCCGATGCCTGCCTCGGTGGTGTAGTGGCTAGCATGTACGGCTGCACACCCGGAGGTCCTGGGTTCGATTCCCGGGTCGGGCCAAGTTTAGTTATTGAGTCTTTCTGTATAGTAAGTTACAGTAACAGCCCGGAGTTGGGCAGTTGGCGGTGTTTCACCCCCGTGCCTCGGAGAGCACGTAAAGCCGTCAGTCCTGCGCTTTAACTCTCACTGGTCGTATCGAGCAGACGTCCCACCGGAGTATGAGAGTGACAGGAATAGAGAACAACACTTGAGAATAACACTTGTGCCTGCGCGTACACTTGTGCACTATAATATCTCCTGCGCAGTTGGCTAGTCTTAATGAGATTGGCCGCCGCAGCCGGAATCGGCTAGGAGAACATCATATATGTATAGTATTGTAATAGTACCTATTCCTTTAATTGGAAATTTGACTCAAGTGAATAAGTCACAGAAGTTCGTTCTTTACGGCTTCAGTAAGGCTAATAATGTTCATAATATGAAATTAATATTTTTTACCTAAGTACTTTGCAATAAAAAAGTCAGGTCAAAATTTGCCTATAATTTTGAACCCTTAAACGACTTACAATTTTACTAGAATAGTTGCCAGTTTGCTAATAGTAACAAGGCATTTTAATTCAATTAAACGAAAACTAATAAGTACCCTAAAATAATGTAATGTTATAAACTTCAAAAAGCACTCCATAAATGTTAAGCTATTATGAACTTATTTGGCAACATTTATATTTTATTCATGGGTAATAAAAAGAATATTTAAAACTGTAGATTTTATTTTTTCTTCAAAAACAAGATATATCTTAATCGTTAAGATTGTAGTTTAAAATTGAAAGATTTAGTTTATAAAGCACACCCATTATCCATCCCAAATATCAACATTAGCATGGATATATGGTGTCGGAATCAGGACAGTATATTATTCTTCTTGGTTAGTAACTGAGTCGATCAGCCCACATTGATTGCGTCAGTTTCTATTATATAAGATTGCGAAGATAACAAAAACAATATAAACAAGGAGCCTTTATAAAATATCTGTAGTCGTAAATCGTTTTCAACTTCATATTATGTGAATTGCTTCTATGTAATATGTGGAATTCCCTATTTAAATTTATTTGAATGTTGTCCCTTTAAATAATTCGTTTGTGGATCAACTTTCCATGTTTATGTTATTAAAGATTTCCATTGATGGGCAAGGCAAATGAATATTATTGAAAACGCTCGTCAATCTTATAAAATCATTGTTCTAGGGATGATGTATTTTTATCTAGAACTAGCAGAACCCGCGGCTTCGCTCGCATTTAAACTACAAATAAAATATTTTTGATTTTATGTTCTATCTAATAATTTGATGGCTGTAATGATTTTCAAATGTGCGACTTGCGCATCGAGGGTTCCGTTTGTCGAATATTGTGTTATTTTTTAATAACATATTAACAAACTAAAATGTTTTTTCTTCCGTTTTCACAATACATACTTAATTACATATTTGTAAAAATAAGTTCGTTTTATATATTATTTCTGAAAGAATTACCGAGAACAAATCTAATATTTGCTATCGTAACTCGAAATATCCAGTAACTTAAAAGATGTTTAACGTATATTCGTATTATATTATTAGTATTTAGTAAGTTCTACTACTTCTATTTTTTGCACATAGTACATATTTTATTATATGGATATTGTATTTTTTTATTTTAAAGATAAATATCACTTTCAGTCCATTTCACACAAGAAAATTACAGAGTTTCATAGAAAATTTAATTTAATTGAAGATCATTAATACCAAGTTTCAAGTAATTCTGATCATAAATATATTTTTGCCCATCCAAACTTTAGCAGCTTCTTTTACCAATTTAAGGGATGAATTTGGAAAAAATCTGATATACTTATTGTATATATTTTTACTTTTAAACTAAATATCTACCACTTTCCGTGCATTTCACATTAAGAATAGCAGAGTTACATACAATCTTTTATCCCCCTTACATCTAATATTTTACGCCTTCGAGTATGAATTTCGAAAAGTCCTTTCTTATCGAATGCCTACATAATATATGGAATACGTCCTCGAAATTTCACGTTTCTATGACCAGCTCCTTAGACAGTGCGTTGATTCTCCAGTCAGTCAGGACAAAGCCTTTTATATGTCACTAGCGGACCCGACAGACGTTGTCCTGTCTACACGTCTTTAATTTGAAAATTTTAAACTTTTTTTAATATATTATTTTCTATTAAAAAAATTGTGAATCTAAACCATTCCCAGATCCCCTTGAACACACACAAAAAATTTCATCAAAATCGGTCCAGTCGTTTGAGAGAAGTTCAGTGACATACACACTCACAGAAGAATTATATATATAAAGATATAGATTTCCTTATATAAACACTTATATGTGCCGTAGAGTTAAGAAGTCAAAGAGAGAGACAATTATTATTAACAAGCATATAGTCTTCCTACATACATAGATTCCGATATATGGATGTTAATTACCTACTTAAAATTATCAAATAGTTATGTAGAATTAGTCCCACTTATAGTTATCGCTTTTGTCGCTTATACACTTGTTGTATTTACATACATATCTACTACAGTACATATCTACTATAGTAAATAAATAGATCAGGACTTACCCTTGCTTCGCTCGGGTACATCTCTAGGTACGCGATTTTTTTTGCAATTTCAAGTGTTTTAACTTTTTTGCTCGAAACCATAATCCTTTTTCTTAAATGAAAGTAGCCTAATTTACTTCTTATAACATCAGCTATCTGCCCGTAAAAGTCCCGTCAAAATCGGTCCAGCCGTTACGGAGATGAGCCGGAACAAACAGACAGACAAACATTATTAAAAAAATAATATTATAAGTAAATACCATATAGTGGTAGCCCAGTGATAACGCGCTCGCTTAGGTAACCAAGTGAAGCGCGCTTAAATCCCGGGTCACGCACTGCTGATATTTTCATGTGCGAATGTTTTCCAACATGATTACCACTGGTCTTACGGTGAAACTTGCATGTCTGAGAGAACTTAAAAAAATGTTCGAAAATCATGTGAAGTTCGCCAACCCGCACTGGGTGGGCCAGCTGGGTGGACTATGGGTTGCCGTTTGATGCCCTTCGTATTGAGGGGAGGTCCGTGCCCAGCAGTGGGACGTTACAAAGGGCTGAATACAAATACCGTATATATTTTCTTATGTGTTTAGTAAAAAGCTGTTATTTTAACATTACAAACAGATACTTTAATTTTATTTACCTGTATAGATGGTAATATACAAGATAGGAAAATTCTGTTAGAAAGTGACTGTTACAGCTAATTGAAATTATAATTAAAGATAATACTTAATTTTTAAATACGTATTGTATTTTTAATAAAGAAAATAGATATAAATTAAAATTATAATTACCACGGCAACAAATTTAGAGTAGGACTTACAATTAATTTATGTATGAATTTTTATAATATAGTTTTTATTTGCAAAACAAAAAATATTTTGATATCTTGCACAATTTATAAAGGAAGATTGATTACAGGAAAGACTTTTTGTAAAAGATTCGTTATAATAAATTATTATTATTTATATTTCACAACTACTGAGTTATGAAGGATGTTATGAAACATGGGAACCCAAACACTACCGCACTCATGTTCGTATAAAACATTAGAAAATAAGTTAATACAGTACCTATTACCCATAAAAGTTCGCCATATGATATTATAGTAGGCATGTACTATTTAATATTTAAGCTTACATATTATCAACAATTTACATTATGTAGAGGACTTCATATGTACACATCATGAACGAATTAACCACTGGACTAGACATATAAGCGGACGTACCTTTATCGGTCTTCTCAGTAACCAGGAGATTTTAGGCTTGGTCGTTTGTTTTTTGCGTCAGTCTCAAGCACTTATTTGTCAACAAAACCAAAAATGACTAAATGTTCTGTTAAATGATGTAAAAACTATAACAGCGGAAGCAGCAGTATTTCTTTTCACTTGTAAATACATTATTCTATTACATTTATTGTTATTTATCACACAATTTAATTAAATGTAAAATAAAATGTCATATTATCCAACTATGTTAAATATAGTCGATATTTCTATGTATTGTTGACATCTGACAACCATCATAAAATCCCTGGATTATACCATTCAGAACAAATGACTAAACTGTCGAGTGTGTCCATTTGACATCGACTAGTGCTTGACAATGTCGAAAAATATATCGATATTTGACGAAATTACTAAACGAATTGTGTTATTTGTACAGTACAATAACATAAAATACTTTTACCACAGTATCCTACAATCTGATGACAATAAATTTATAAAAATATTTTCTAAATCAAATAAAAATATAAATGCAAAAATTATAATTAATATGTGTACTTAATTTTTTATTTTATTTTATTCCACATTTATATACTTTGGAATATTATTCCATTGTAATAATAATAAAGATCATTTTATTTCAACACATAAATTACACAAAATCAAACAATAATGTTTTAGCACTAAACTTCTGGGTTGGCGATTTGTAATAAAACACTTTACCACTTGCACTAATTATTTTACTTTCACGATCCAACACTCACTTTAATTTGCAATCTCTTTTTCTTTTTCCTAATTTCACAAATGTTTATTAAGAACTGAGCAATATTAGGACAGTGTCACATTTTTATAACTACCCGAGACAATCAATTGCCAATTAAAATAGTTCAATAACAGAATCAACAAAATCACTTTATTTAATTAAATTAGCTTAATATTTTTTTAATCTTTACAAAATAATATTTATTATATATTAATGGAATATATACCCGATATTCATTTGTTCATTAACATTATTATAGGCCAACAGAATGTTGTCATCAATGCCATCGTATTTATATAAATCAAATTAAAAAATAATTATTATTTGACACATTATTATTGCCTCTTTAATTCGTTTATTTTAATTTATTAAAATTAAAAGAAGAAGAATAAACTAAATGATGTAATATGATGACTATGCTAACCAATGTCTAAAATGTCATTCATGGTTCATCGATATATGTATTTTATCGATTACATTCAAGCACTAGAAATATTGTATTGTGTATCAGTGTTTATAATAATGTAATAAAATCTTTGTGTGCGTTATGCGTCACTTGGTTGAACTAATTTTCATACATTTGTATTTTATGTCAGGTCCAGTCTCTAATTCGTTCATGGTACACATCTATACATATAATAAAATTGTAACTAAGTCGAATCTGTACATTAAATATTTTTTGGAAAATCTAATTGAAATAGACATTATTATCGATAGAGAGTCCGAATCTATAGTTTTTTAGAATTTTTGTCTGTCTGTCTTTCTGTCTGTCTGTTACCGCATCACGAGAAAATCACTGGACAGATTTTGATGAAATTTGGTATGATGATAGTTGGTTATCCGGGTCAACATATAGGATACTTTTTACCGCGGGAAAATATCTCATTTCTGAGAAAGAACACAAAAACTGCAATGTAAGAGTGATATGTAAAGCCTAAGAATTTGGTTTTTGGTCATCTGAACACGGGCGGAGCCGCGGGTAATGCTAGTGCTTTTATATACCTACATATGTTATGTCATAAGAAAGAATATTGAAGTTCTCCAAACCGATTTTGGCCACAGTGGCTTACCTTACTGAGCCACAAAAGATAATGCACATGTATGTTGCCAATAATTCGATGAGCCGTAGGATGCAAATATACGAAATGGTAGCAATAAACGTAGAACGACGGTTTTTCATGCTGCGTACGTATGAGAGCAAGAGGCGTTATCACCCCTAGTTTCTCAACTTCTCAAACAAAAACTTCATCCAGATTTCAGAAGTTGGAGTTTGAACCACAAAATCTAGAGTCACTAAACAATTGATTAAATGGATTGATCGGTGAGCGGCATTAAAGGTTCATTACACTGCCAAAACACTCGTCATGCCTTACGCGATTGATATTTTTGTTATTAGTAATGTCCTGAAATAAAAATATACATGATGATGATGATGATGATGATGTTCTCCTAGCCGATTCCGGCCACGGCGGCCAATCTCATTGAGACTAGCCAATTGCGCAGGATATATTATAGTTCACAAGTGTACGCGCAGACACAGGTGCACTCTCTATTCCTGTCACTCTCATACTCCGGTGGGACGACTGCTCGACACGACCAGTGAGAGTTAAGGCGCAGGACCGACAGCTTTACGTGCTCTCCGAGGCACGGGGGTGAAACACCGCCAACTGCCCAACTCCGGGCTGTTACTGAGACTTACTATACAGAAAGACTCAATAAGTAAACTTGGCCCGACCCGGGACTCGAACCCAGGACCTCCGAGTGTGCAGCCGTACATGCTAGCCACTACACCACCGAGGCAGTTTAAACATATACATACATATATGTCCAATTTAAATCAACTGATTTTTTAAAGATTCAGTTTGAGATTTACTTTGTAAGCGATAAAGGTATAAAGTGCGGAGATAATGTTATGTAGCTATATACAGACCGAATAGGTCTCTGAGTAGCTCAAGCTATAGGCTATTTACTGACAATTTTCTCTCAGTTATATGTAGGTATATAATGGACTAGGATAAGTAGATAATTATTGTATTGTAAGCAAATATTCTTTTAAAAGAGCAACTGTTGGGTTTCTCTCTGGCTCTTTTCAGCAGAACTGTCTTCCGCGCCGGTGGCAGAATCACATTCAATTTAAATATGTAATGTAAAAAGTGATGGTTTAAAAGTGCTGTAAAAGTCTATTTGAATAAAGTATATTTTGATTTGATTATTTACTAACCGACGGAAAGAACTTATAGTATTGGCGAAGTTGGAGCAAAAGCTTTATCTCTACTGGAAAAAATGCTCTAATATTAAATCGATATTTATGTATTTCCAATAAATATACGTGATGGAGGAGGATTTAGTTACCTTTTTCTGCTAGAATGTGAAAACTTACTGTTTAAAGTAACTATGTTATTTAGTTTACTTTTTATTGCTTTTAAAGTTATTTTGAATTTAGAGCAGAGACTACGTCTCGAGCGGGGTCGAGACTCCATCACGACATTCATTGGAGATATGTGGTTTAGTAAAGTTGGTTGATCTTGGTGGATCATAGAGAGTTATGTTTTGATATTATAGTTAGAAGTCATTGATCGATGACTGTGAACCCGTTGGCTCCACTAAATCATTAGAATTACCGTTTCCAGTTTATAACATTGGGATTTCCCTGATTAAATTGCGTATTGAGCATTGAATACTTTATTATTTGAGCCCTGATAACACCCAAAAGATTAGTATTCCACTAAAGATGATGTTCGTAGTAAATGGTAACACAACATACATATATTTGAATAAGAATGTGATATTGATGAACATTTTATATTTCGATGTTGAATTTGTCGCGTATTATAATTTTAAACAAGTTGATTTTCACAGCGAAGTGGGATATGATTTACATCGTATTATGTTACTTATATGTTATTTATTCTAGCTATCATGTGAGCAGTGTCAGGATATATAGAGCATTCTAAATATGTATTTTTATAATTTATAATCATTAGCAAGAGACCTGATATGTTTCTTTTTTAATTAACAATCTCATCCCATACCCCATGGGTATTCCTCCACTTATGGGTTCATCTCAAAAATTTACTTATAATGCGCTCTTATGGTGGACTCTCAAAGATATTTTTAATGCATCCCCATGATATGGATAATAAATGAAAGCTTTGCTGGAAGATTACAAAAAAAAATTAAAACTAAAAAATTAAAAATAAATTAATAGTAAAAAAATATTTTTAAAAACAAGCTTTTATTTAAATGCTCTAAAAAGAAGAAAATAAACTTTAAATTAAATCAAACTCAATAATTTATTACATTACATCTATACTTAATATTATAAAGAGGCAGAGTTTGATTGTTTGGATGAACGCGCTAATATCAGGAACTATTAATCCGATTTGAAAAATTCTTTTTCTTTAGATAACTGGTTTATTGAGGAAGACTATATATCATCCCGGAAAAATGACCGGTTCCCGTGGGATAGATTTGTTTTTGTCTAGGGATGAACCCGAAGCGAAGCGAAGGTGAGTCGCTAGTAATTTATAAGCTTATCGCGAGGTTTACCTGTGTAGATAAACAAGAATATAATATTTAATACTTTGAAATCAGACAAGCTTTTATATCATATAAATTGTATAATGTAATAAATTGTTGGGTTTGATTTAATTTAAAGTTTATTTTCTTTTTTTAGAGCATTTACGACTAAATAAAAGCTTGTTTTTAAAATTGTTTTTTTTTTACTATTAATTTATTATCTCGATACAAATAAGTATTTATCCGAGCGAGATAATCTAATTATGCTTTGATACTAGCTTGTGGCATTATTAATGCATATTACATTAACATTCTAAATTAAAAATATCTTACGTATAACTTATACGTAGGTACCAATACTACACGAGCTGAGCCGCGACTTTTCCTGCCTGATTGGTACATCAATGGCCAGATCGAACTGTGCAACCTTGTGCGACTGTGTGTTAAAGGTAAAGTGATCAGAGGGTGAATAAGGGTGACAATCTATACGAGTACTAATATTACGAGTATAAGAGGTAAAGTTTGTGAGTTTGTGACGTTGTAGGGGGTAATCTCTGGATCTACTGAACCCATTTAGTTGAAATTTGGTAAGAAGATAGTTTGAGACCCTGGGAAGAACGTAGGATACTTTTTATTTCGGAAATCATGTCTTAAGGGGCTGAAAATGGGGATGAAAGTTTGTATGGGGAATCAAGGTAGAGACGACCCGAGCGAAGCAAGGGCGAGTCGCTAGTATTTGAATAAAAGTATTTCTAGCGTATTAAATTAAAAAAACAGGCTTATAAGGCTGCGACAAGACATTTGTGTAGATATTTTATTATATATGTCTAGTATTAGATTCTTCTAAAGAAGATAAATTAAATAGAGTAGTAGAACTAGAGTTAACTGGAGCAGTCGCAATAAGGTTTTTCCAACTTAGCTTTTACACGCCAAGAGATATTTACCCGGAATCAAAATGACATCATTCTATGTTTAGCCGCAAGATTGTCTCTCTGTCTGCCATAAATGGAAAAAAAATATGCCGCGCTCACGTACAGACCTTCACAATTAAATGCTTTAAATGACCGTTCAAAACAATCCAATAGGGATATTGGGTTGTTTTGAATTATGACTATAAAAATTAGATCATCATCTCAATAAGGTTGATTTAATTTTGGAAACGTGAATAATCAATTGTCTGTCTACTGACAGATATGAAATTAATATTCTTAAATTCAGATTTTGGCAATGGCTGTTCATGCGAATTCGCTATGCGTAGGCTGTGCCAGATGTTATAAGGACACAGTAAATCAGTGGAGGCACGTTTTCCTCTTCGCTATACACACGAACGGACAGGTGTAAGTGTCGCCAGTGGTCACTAATATTTAATCACGCAGCAATATAATAATATATTTTAAATGAGTGAAAGTGCGACAGTTAAATTATTTAAGCATTTATAGTGGATAGTGTTCTTTTGCATTATTTTTAAGTATTATTTTAAATATTTCTAACATGTTAATTGTTTTCGAAATAAGTACCCCTATAAAAATTTGGATTAATTATACTTAATGCTTCAAAACCTAATTACATTAAACTTAATTTCATCTCAAAATAAACACAAGCACTTACCTTCTTGTGAAATCCTAGTTCTATCATATTTTTGTGAAATTCCCATAAACTGAATGGACTCTTTTTACACTTTTTAATTAATATTTATTTATATACAGATGGAGGGGAAGATTATGTTGATAGCGTCATTGGCGCTTTTCAGTATTACTTATTGCGTTGAGGGTGAGTACATAAAACTAAAACTAATTATTATTGTAACGTTGCTTATTATTCATATCTTTTGAATATAATATTTTACGCTGAGTTATATATTTCTTGTCCCAGTATGAAACATTCGTCTTGCTCATAAAATCCTAAAAAAAATATCAAAAAAATTATCAAAATTTTCTTTTAAGTACTTTTGTATTTTTAAGGAATTAAATGTATTTACGTATGTATGAATGCTAATTCATACATTTATACGTTTTTTCATTTTATTCTTGTATACGTTTTCTGCTCTTTATTTAAATATTAGATACGTACGTACAATTTATAAATTACATATACAATTAAGTGAAAATTTGCTAGTATTTTGTCAGTTTGTGAATTTGTTAAAATATGTATTTTTTAAGCTATTGATTAAAATGAAATTTAAGTGCATCTTTAATTATAATTATATAAGGTTTCTTCTTTCTGATTATATTATCTAGTAGGTATTTACCTAGTATCAACTCATAACTATCAAAAAAATCGTTTTACTATATATTCTTTAAGATGTTTCGGTATGCATAATCAATCTCAATTATTTAATTTTTTTAGAAAAAAATCATAACGTCAAAACAAAATTTATTGTGTCTTCAAAATTTATTCTAAAATATATCAGAAAATTACATTAAAATTTAAGTAATACTATAAAAATGATTTCAAAAGAAAATAATATGGAATATGTACCTATATTACAAGACGTCTGCGATAAACAATAGCATTCCCAAGGAAAGTTGATGCCAGGCAAGCGGCTGATAGTAAAACTTTTGCCAAATCGTACCAGCAATACGGAAGATGTACTGCGCCGACCCCAAGTGATTGGGAAATGGGCAGGGAGATGATGATGATGATGAATCAATCTCAATTAGCTTACTCAGAATCACCTTCGTTATGTGTTTATTATATTATTTGCAATCAACAAAGCACACGTTATCACTTAACCACGCGGAATCGGCCCACATTTATAAATTAATTTACAATGTCACATAATGTGAATGAATAAGCAGCCTTTGCAAATGTTTATGCGAGTGTTATAGTTATCGATAATTTACTTAATTTCCATTATATTCTTAATATCTTTTCCGAAGAACTTATAAAGCTTTGTAGTCTCCTACTTCCTATTATGCATTTTACTTCTATCTGTTATTGCTTCCTTAATAATGGACTATAATGTCGGAAAAGACTTTAAATTTTTTTGGAATATTCTAGTTTAGTAGTTATTAGTCATTGATTAGTTAAAAAATATATTATAAGAATAAAAAACCCGGCTGCGTAAAGCTAACTAAAAATATGAAGACAAAATGATGAAGGAATAAAGTATTATCACGCTAAAGTTACATATTATAATAATAACGTGGTATTGTGCAGTCGGAGGCGTACACGTTTCATCCTTGCCGCAAGATGTATGCACATACATACATACATATGTACGTATCCGTCTGCATAATACTTTATTCCTCCGTCAACTTCTTTTCATCTTTTTAGATAGCTTTTAAGCAGTCGGGTTTTTTTATTTTTATAATATATTATTTTATTTACAGTTTTTTAGATTTTGCCAATTAGACATTTGATTATATTTAGTAATATTTTTTTATCCTATCCTAATTTTTAATTTTTATCCTAAATTACATACACACACACATAGTCTGATAAAAACATTACCTACCATCTTTGCACCGCGCAGTCGGGTGGACGTACCGGTCTCAAACCAATTAAGGAAAAAAAATAACTTTGGAATGTTGTTATTTTACCTATTTGCGATATTTGTTATTAGTTTATTTTTTATATTGTACGTTATCTAATTAAAAGTTATTATTAAAAAAGGAAAACACCTTATTCCTTTTGGACTTTTTATTATTTTACATAGTATTTTAGTAACTGGTTTAATGGTTTATATTTAGGGCTAATTAAAACCCACAAGAATCATTTTCAGTGTTAACAATAAAAATTCTTAAAATTAAAATGATACTAAAAAGTCCTCAATATGTACTTATGTGTCGATCTCCTAAGGTACACTCGCAATATTTATTCTTATCTATACCTATAATAAAACTAATTTAGTCAAATCGAAGTGCACGTTTCGCGCAAAAAGTACCTACTGCTGAATCAATCATTTCTCAAGTAAGGGAAGTATACTTTTTTATTTTGTATAATACTTACCTACTTTTCTATACCTATGTATGTACATTGCACATATATGTGTATATATGTGCAAATTTGGTACAATGCTATTCTATACTTATGAACCCGAGCGAAGCGAGGGTGTGGCGCTAGTCTATACTAATATATTATAGAGGTAAAGTTTGTGAGTTTGTGATGTTGTAGGGGGTAATCCCTGGATCTACTGAACTGATTTAGTTGAAATTTAGTAAGAAGATAGTTCGAGACCCGAGAAGGGCCTTAGGATACTTTTTATCCCGGAAATCATCCTTTAAAGGGGTGAAAATGGGGATGAAAGTTTGTATTGGGAAGCAAGCTAGGGACGAACCCGAGCAAAGCGCGGTGAGTCGCTAGTATAGAATATAGTTCGATTTATAAAGTACTTAAAAAGGTATAAAGTTTTTTCTAATCAAACTCTTGAAAAATGTAAGAAGAAAAAATATTGGTGAAAATCTATAAATGTATTACCCGCAATTAGTGTACCTATAATCTATGTGGTTAAGAAAGTTTATAGGGTATTATTCTGTTCAGTGACGATGTTCTTATTACATATACGCTTAGTACATTTTAAATCCCACGCTTTCGTTAGACAATAAATAATAATATTTACATATTCCTAACTTTATTATAATATTAATGGATTGACCACGTATTGTTATACCCATTAGGCTTCCGATATTCGTTGAGTGAACAAGGGCAAAAGGTCCTGTGTGGGCGGTAACTCGTTTACACCCTTATATGGTGATCCAAGGTTAAGTGTTGATTCCTCACGGTCAAATAACATATTGCGATTATGCGAACGGTTTTTATAATATACTCATACGTTTTTTTCATCAATCATCACTTATAAATATTTTACATAAAATTTGATTTTTTAACATAAGTAGGTAATTAACAAAACTTAAATAATTGGATCAATTCCACAATCGTACATACAAAGTCTAGTTCTAAATTTTGAGCTATTTCAATCACAGTACAAAAGAAGAGACTGCTGTTTAAATTAGATTTCACATAAAACTACATCTATTTACAGCCCAACGTTTTTACAACTATGCCCCACGAGGATATCAAGGACGCAATCTGTACGAGCACGGGCGAACCATATCCGACGAGACGGTCCGATGTGGACCACACACGTGCGGCGTCGGCGCGCACTGCACACACGGCAGTGTCAGACCAGTCTGCGCCTGCCTCCCAGGATACTCTGGAGACCCATTGTCACAGTGCGTGAAAATCGAGTGTGTTGGTAAGATCTTCATATCGTACATCCTTTTGTAACTTCTGGCAATTATTAAGATAAAAAAGTAATGTCTTGTACATTTATTTTTTTTACTACCAATGGTCGAAATATAAATAATATATATTTTCTTAATAGATAACAGTGAGTGCCGCAGTCACCAATCGTGTGTGAACCAACACTGCATCAATCCTTGCGAAGGAGCCTGTGGATTAAATGCCAATTGCGATGTAAGTATTCTTGATTTTATTATTGCTTAGGTACATCTTTTCATTAAGTCTGTATCTGTGTATAGTATAGTCTCTATTAACTTAAAAATATATTTTATAGGTCCGTCATCATGTTCCAGTTTGTTCCTGTCCTCCTGCGTACACCGGAAATCCTTTCACGTCATGTAGAATCGCTGATCCTGGTATGAGTATTGAATAAAAAAAATACTGGGGCTTAAAGAGCTTTCTTAAACTTCTGAATTGCGTCTAAATCTTTAATATTGACAAATAACATATTATATCACTTTTTTTATAATCATATGTTTTTGTATTTATTTATCTTTTTTTACTGATTTAATCGTACATATATTTGTATTATTTTTAGAGGAAGCCTGCCATCCCTCTCCTTGCGGACAAAACACTAATTGCCACGTCGAAAACAACCGAGCCATTTGTACCTGCTTGCCGGGATACTTGGTAAATAAAAAATACTACTAGATATATTATCATATTCAAAATACTTATGGGCTATGGCCTCCGGTAAAAATACGGGTTAACAATTTATAAACGGGTTTTGTTAATATTTTTAGTTTGCTAGGGCCTAGGTCCTCAAATATACCTTTATCTATACTAATATTGACCTTGACATCCTGATTGAAACTCTTCGTGCGGTCAACATTTCTCCTACTGTTTTAGACTGGTTTCACTCTTATCTCTTCGGACGACAGCAGTGCGTGAAAATCAACGATACATTATCGGATTGGTTAGATCTAACTGCTGGTGTCCCTCAAGGCGGCGTACTTTCCCCTTTGCTTTTTTCCATCTTCATTAATAACATTTCAAAAGTCATTTCTTCTCCCTTCCATCTGTATGCAGATGATTTACAGATATACCGACACTTTGAGCTGACCGAGTTGCATGACGCTATTGGTGCATTAAACTCGGACCTTGCTGAAGTCCAACTATGGGCTGAGTCTTTCGGCCTTCTTGTGAATCCCAGCAAATCACAGTGCATAATATTTGGCAGTAGTAGACTGAGGTGCAAAATCGACTGGACTTCAATACCTCAAGTTGAGTTTTCTGGTGTTCCAATCCCTTATTGTGATAGAGTGAAAAACTTGGGCCTAATAATGGATTGTAACATGACCTGGGTAGCTCATGTCAACGAGGTCAGTAAACGAATGCATCACTCTTTCCACTCTCTCAAGCGTCTCCAATTCTTTCTCCCCTTTAGTACCAAGATTATGCTTGCTCAAACCCTTCTTCTCCCCATACTTGACTACGCTGATGTGTGCTATTTGGATGTGACGGAGGAGCAACTTAACAAACTAGAGCGTCTCCAGAATCTAGCTATTCGCTTTATTTTTGGCTTGCGCAAGCATGACCATGCATCAAACTTTCGTGCTCAACTTAAATGGCTCCCAATCCGACTTCGCCGTGATATGCACATCCTTTCCTTCCTCTTCAATATTCTTAACGACCCAAATTCTCCTCCCTACCTTCGTTCCCGTATCCAACTTCTCCCTATCCCCTCACGTTCCAGGCGGTCTTGTGTCATGTCAATGCTCGACATACCAAAGAGTAAGACACATTTTTTTTCGCACTCTTTCTCAGTATATGCCTCATTACTCTGGAACAAACTCCCTAAATACATCCAAAAAAGCCCCTCCATAACTTCTTTTTAAAAAAAAAATAAAACAGTACCTTCTGTCACAAATTGGTCCTTAATTTTATCATCTGATTTACTATTTTTATGTATTCCAAATGCATACGATTATATTTATACTTTAATATGTATATATATGTATGTACTAGCGGCTCACCCTCGCTTCGCTCGGGTTCGTCGCTAGGTACGTTTTAAATAGATATAAAAAGAAAAAATCTTTCTTTCTCACATTTTAATTATATGTTTTAATACTTACCTATTCCGGACTAAGAGAAATCCAAAAATTAAAATATCATAAAAATTGGAACGCGGTCGAACGGGATAAAAAGTATCCTATGTCCTTCTCCTGGCTCTAAACTACCTCCCTGCCAATTTTCAGCTAAATCGGTTCAGCCGTTCTTGAGTTATAAGCGAAGTAACTAACACGACTTTCTTTTATATATATAGATATGTGTATATAGTATGTATAATATGTAAGTTATTGTATATTTATCATTATATGTGTTTTGTTTATCTTATTTAATTGTATAATTATTTATAATTTTATCTTAAATCAATTGCACACTTTTTGTCCCGTCATATAACACTATTTCTCACTTCCTTAGGTTGGCTGGAAGAGATCTCTTCTAGAGATAAGTCCACCTTTGCCCACATTGTTCTCTGTATTATCTGTGTTACTATGTTAATATGCAATAAAGAATATATATAATATTATAAAGAGGCAGAGTTTGTTTGTTTGTTCGTTCGTTTGTTTCTTCGTTTGAACGCGCTAATCTCAGGAACTACTAATCCGATTTGAAAAAATCTTTTTATATTAAATAGTCCGTTTATTGAGGAAAGCTATAGACTATATATCATATAATATAGAGTGTATCTATTCCATACTAACCGTTAAAACATACCTAGGGACGAACCCGAGCGAAGTGAGAGTGAATCGCTAGTTTATAATAAAAACATGATTTTTTTAAACACAATATCTGTCACGTATTTTGTACAGAATATAGATCCCAAAAACAATAGTTATCAATTTTTTGTCTGTTTAACTGTATGTCTGTGTGTCTGTTTATCTGTATGTCTCTGTGCGTTTCATACAAAAAGTACTGAACCGAAATTTACATGGCTAACGCTGGTTAAACCTAAAGAGATACATTAAAACAATGTAAATTGTAGGTCTTTAAAAGGCCTACAGAAAAGTCTGCAATAGCATAATAATTATGTCTATCCTAACATATAAAACGCCCTTTGTATGTACATTATAAATCGATATTTTTAACCAGCTATGTATATTTTATGCGAGTACTATTTATTAGCACCACCCACCGTTTAATATTAAAATTATCGTGCCTTATTGGCACTGCATAATTAATATAAGATTGTGAGTTCGATAATCGCACATAACAAACGTTTGTTCATGGCATAAAAAATAGATAATTTATCATAGTTTGAAGAATGTATAAATATCATTTTTTTTGTTTTCAAGTTTCAACATTTCTATACTCAACCAAAGTGACATTAATTAACAGGGTAGTCCACTGGCGGGTTGTAAGCACGAGTGCGACTCAGACAGCGACTGCGGCTCGCACCAGTCGTGTCGCGACTTCAAGTGCGTGAGTCCCTGCAGCGACTGCGGTGTTAACGCGGACTGCGAGACCGTCGCCCAACACCGCGCGGTCTGCAAGTGTCCCAGGGTAGGCAATACTTGCATTCTATTTTAGACTAATCATATTCGTAACTATAGACTAATCAAGTCGTAAACCTTTTTTGGGTAATAATTTATTAATTAATTACCTACTTAAGTCTTCTGATTGCATTCATATTATTGATATTTACATATTATGTGTCCATATATAAAATTATCGATTATTTATATACGTTTTAGGGCTACTTCGGCGACCCATATAGGATTTGCTCAGCCGAATGCACCTCAGACAGTGAATGTCCGAGCTACAAGCCTGCCTGTGTCTACAACGCGTGTATCAACCCCTGCACTAATGCGTGTGGTGTGAATGCGGACTGCAACCTACGCGGGTTGACGCCGGTGTGCTCCTGCCCTAAGACTATGACTGGCGATCCTTTCACATTCTGCAGGCCTTTTGAAGCGCGTAAGTTTAAATATACATACATGCATGTATTATGTAAGTCTACATTAGATATAAAATTGTACATCTACTTACGCACAATTTTTTAAAGCCGTTATAGATCGAGGTACAGTGTACCTAGTATGTTTTATTCTCGACCATCAGTCTTTTAGTTTCGACAACACAGATATTGTCTCGTGGTGTAATTTGATAGTTAGACTATATTATTAAAGTATCTCTCTCATCCTCGAAATTGAAGCAATAATTTACTTAATTCTGCGCTAGTGTGTTTACGCTCGAAGGCCATGACCGCCGATACCTTCACATTTTGTATTGTGAGGCTTGTGAGTAACGCTTCTGTGTCATACACTGCTTGTTGACATAAATAGTCATGGCGTGTAGGAAGTGTTGAATAAGGATTGCATAATTTTGCTAAATTTGCATTATAGTAGCTGTATATACTTACTTATAATATTAGTTATTAAAGAATGTAATGTGTACGTAGTTATATTTTAATTTTTAACATTAATAAAAAAATATATTACTAGCCGATAACCGCCATGAACAGTACAATATTAAATGTAAAACCTACGTTTAACTTCAATAATTAACTAAGGCAATTATTATACATCGTACTATAAATTTGACAATTCAAAAGTGTAAATTTTCAATTGAAATACATATTACTTTAAGTTTTTAATAGAAAATATAAAATAAAAATATATATAATTTTATCATTCATAAAATTTGAATTTATGTAAAGGTGACCTTTGCGAGCCCAACCCTTGCGGCGCTAACGCTAAATGCACGCCGGGACATGATCGCACCGGCGCCGAACGCCCAGTCTGTACGTGCCCTGCTGGATACATCGGTAATGCGCTCGTCTCTTGTGAGAAGGTAACTATTTAAAATAAAATATAAAGTATTATTATAACATTTACTTATTAATATATTGTTGTTACGATACTTAATGTGTATTTTTTATCAGGGCCAATGTGAATTAGACACCCAATGTCCGGACAACTTAGCGTGTGTCGGCTACCAGTGCGTGGACCCGTGCCTCGGTAACACGCAGTGCGGCGCCGGCGCCGTGTGTATGGCGCGCCGCCATATTGCTGTCTGTACTTGTCCTGGGAGTAAGTAAATTCTTTTATTGAAATAAATTTTGGATATTTAATTATTTTTTGAAATAAATCCTACTGTTAATGTTTAGAATGATTAATTTAAAGACGTTGCCACAGTAGTATAATACAGTGCATTGCCTATATCATAAAATTCGGCTGAAATTGGAACGCAATTAAAATTACATCTGTGTCTACTATCAATACTCTAATTTAGTAATTTATGATGATATAGAAGGAAATATACGTAGAAATGCCTTTATATTTTAATATTTTTATTTAATTTTAAAAATATTATAATACTTATTAAAATATCACTTAGGTCATCATGGAGACGCCCTCGTAAGCTGTTACCAGACGAATTCTGAAGTGGCATCCACACGCTACTATAGATACAAGCGCAACGGTAACTTTACCGAGACTGTGGAGCCTCCACAAATGACTGCCAATTTGAACAGCACTGCCGAAACTGTTACGAACGAAGACAAAAAAGAATAAACTTGCCTCTATTACATATTCGTAATTTAAATAAAAATTTACAAGGAATAAAATTGATCCTTTGTTTTAGATAGTTTGATTTAAATAGTCTCTAACATAGGATCGACAATTTATGCTAATGGTTTTAAAATAAATATTAATTCAACATTACAAACTTTTTTATTGAAGTTCCGGTTTGAATGATTGGATTAGAACTCACCAATAAATAATTAAACTATTTTTTATTCATTTAGTCATTAAAAGATTAAAAAGCTAATTATGTAGTGGTTTTAATACTGCCCGCTTTATTAGAGTGAAATAAAATGAACCAGTGATCAGTGCAACCACGATAGGTAGATATTGCTTAAAAATAGTCACAAAAATTGAAACATCGATAATAGATTACATCTGCCAATGCATTTATTACTACTATAATGATGGTGTGCCGAAAACAAGTTATTAATTTTTTTGTCAGTTTGTCTGTATGTCTGTTAGTCTGTTTGGATGTGCGTGTTTCACGTAAAAGGTACAAAATAATTTACTAATTTTATATGGCTAACGCTGGCTTTACCTTAAGATATAGGGTAAAGCCGAAATAGATGCCACACTTTTTGAAAAGTACGCCTAATTAAAAAATTAACTTAGTATATTAATAATAAATTAATGATGTGGCAGAAATTAAGTTTTTGCAAAACCATTTTTATGAGGATTAGGTGCCTACGTGCAAGGATTGATGCCCCACTATAAATTTTTTATTGAATAACTAACTCGTTTATTTTCAATTTTTACACGAAAAATACTTATCACTAAAGTTGTTTGAAATTAAATTTCCTACAAAATTTGGTCCTCATCAATTTTTAAATAGTAATTCAAAGAAAAAGTAACTATAAATAAAAAATCTTGAAGTACGAAGTACGAATGTGAAATTGAAAGCTATCATGCCTTTTATTAATTTAATACTCATCTTTCCTTATAGCCCAGTACCCACTTTGGTAGTTTTACGAGGAAAGTTTTCTGGGAGTTTTCAAAATTGGTGATTTTATAGATTTCGATGTTCTCTTTCAGAATTTCAATTTTGCCACCTCGTTCGTATCTTTGCCGCTCGCGACGCCATTTTGAAAAAATGGCGCCTTAAGGCTGTTTTATGACCTAATGACCTAATTTATATGTAAATTAAACTAGAGAAAATTTCCTATAATTTATATAATAGCCATTTTTTTTGTAAAATCAATAGTTTTGGCGTATGAGCGCCGCAAAGTGTACTTTAACATGCGTTTTGGCTAAAAAACTCATTTCCGCATCACTTTGAGTTAGACTGAGTGGCGCGTCTTTTATTTTAATATCCTATCCCAGTAGGCCTAATTCTATGCAATGCACTATTATAATATTTAGCACATTTTCCTTCGCTCATCACCAGATAGGGTAAAGAGGAAGAAACGAAGATTATTCTTGAGCAAACATAATGCGAATAGGTATGTTGAAATCGAAAAAGAACAGGTTTGCAACGAAGTTGATAATCCCATTCTGGACGATGTGGAAGAAATTCCTATGTGTGACGCTTCGATCGGTACTGAAGGCGATGAACTTGCAACAACCCCTGTTCCATAAAGAATTTCGAAGCGAAGGAGAATGCGCTAAATATTTTAATAGTGCATTGCATGTGGATTAGGCCTACTAGGATACATTTGGGTTAATTCTTTAGTTGGAGTTAATGTCTCGTTTCGAAGCTACTTTTTGAAGAGATATTTGTTGCCAGTTTTAAATAAATGGTCAATGAAATTATTGAACGCTAGCATTGCCCGCGGCTCCGCCCGCGTTTATATGACCAATAACCAAATTCTTAGGTTTTACATATAAGTATAGTCTTACATTGCAGTTTTTGTATGTTTTATCAGAAATTAGACATTAACCCGCGGTAAAAAGTCCTAAACGTTGACCCGTATAACCAGCTATCACCATACCAAATTTCATCAAAATCCCTCCAGTGGTTTTTCAGAGACAAAAATTCTAAAAACTATAGATTCGGCCTCTGTATCGATAATAATATTTATTTCAATAAGATTTTCCAAAAATATTTAATGTACGGATTCGGCTTTGTTACAATTTTATTATATGTATAGATTATTGCTTCACATTTACGTAAGCCGGAATGTTTATTAATTTGACAGTTAACAACTGACACTTGCAAATACAAAACGCAAGTTGACATTTGATGGGTTGATTGGTACGTCCTGTCGTTCGATTATCGAATGATGTGAGAAACAGTATATTATTTTGTTGTAAATTATTTATCGATATTGTAAATATTTATGCGAAACCATGTCTGATATTAATATGGAGAAGTTCGCGGTGCCAGAATTTGTACCGGAACGGTATGTAAAAGAGTTGGCGAAGTCATGTGTCGGAGGGGAGGAGCTAGCCCAGCAGAAGGAGAAAATCAAAAATTTAGCTGAAGAAACCGCGAGTGCCCTGAAGAAAAATGTGTATGAAAATTATATGCAGTTCATTGAAACTGCAACTGAGATATCCCACTTAGAAACTGAAATGTACAAACTCTCTCATTTGTTAAGTGATCAAAGAATTGTTCTTTCCACATTATCACAAGCATCGATTTTAGGGAATGAAAATACATTGTCTCGAGAGTCATTAGATAACCACAACTTAGAAGTTGAAAGAGCTGAAGAAGAACGTAAAAATAAACTTAATTCTATATCAGAAAAAGTAGAAGGCTGTATGAATTTACTAGACGTTCCAGAAAGACACTTATTACATGAAGGTGATCTACTAGAAATAGACGCCGAAGAGAATACTGCTCTTCAGAGAATGCATGTTTATTTATTTAATGATTGTTTAATGTTGACCTCCTGGATATCAAACAGACGTGGGCCAATGAGATATAAATTTCAAAATAGTTACCCTATTAGTACTTTAGCTGTAGTTAATGTGCGTGACTTAGGAACTGTAAAACAAGCATTTAAAGTTTTAGCATTTCCTGACACCAGAGTATTTCAGTGCAACAGTTTAGCAATTAAAAAAGACTGGCTTGACAAATTTGATATAGCCAAGAAATTACATGTTGAAAAGGAAAATTCAAAGCAAAAGAAAAAAGATTCACAAGATAAGCTTAAACATGAATCATTAGAGTCTCCAAGTCTTTCAGTTGAAGAGATACCTTCACCTCAAATAACCCCTTTGCCCGATTGGCTAGCTGATGTCACAGAAGAGTTAGATGTTCTTATTGTAGAGAGACATTTTCAAAAAACCTATGACTTAATGATATCTGCTCAAAATATGTTGAACACAGAGGATTTTATAAATCACCCCCAAAGAAATGAAATACTAAAAAAGATAGATCACAAACAGAAATCTTTAACTGAAATATTATTAAAGGAGCTTGATGTCACCCACAACTGGAGTCCAAGGGGTGGTTTGAGGTCATCTCGTTACCCTGTTCTAATACTCAATAAATTTAATATGACTAGTCAGGCCTGTGAATTATTTCTAGATATATGCAGTCACACAGTGAAAGCTCATGTCAAAGCGGTTCAGTTAGAGGGTTCTATATTCAGTTATGTAAAACAAGTGGGTGAAGTGTTTTTCTGCTCACTGAGTGATGCCTTAACAGAATTTATTTCATTATTTCCTAAAAATAAATTAAGTGCTTTCATAGTGTGGGCTAGTATGCAACTTAGAATTCTCATGAGTCAAATTATTAAGCAAGTATTTACTCCACAATGTGCTTTAGACTTAGTTTTAGAGTGTGTTCAGAGTTTACGTGACCAATGTACTCTATTCTGTGAATTTGGTTTAGATTTAAGATTTCAAATGAATAGCTGTTTGAGAACACCTATAATAAAGGCATTGAATGAGTATAAGGAAAAAATTGTTGATTCGATGAAAAATAAAGTATCTGAAGATAAGTGGACTCCTGTAAACATGCATACTAAAGCTGGAGTTAGTAAATTCTTAATACAAATGGAAAATTTGGGCCTTATCTTAACTAAATATGTAATAAATGAGACGTGGGTGGACTTATCAAGTAGTACCATATGGTTTGCACAGTCTATTCTTACTGTGCAAAATGTTGGCCTTCATATAGTTACAAAGGATATGATGGATGTTGTTGATGAATGTATCTATGCAATATTTAATTCTCGCCTTACATTTACTAACAATAATGATTTAAATTACACACATAAGAATTTCAAGTTTATATTAGAAACTTTAATGCCACTGATGCTTAAAAGTTACAAAGAGAAAGCTGGTTATGATAATGAAAAATTATTAGATTTAGCAAAGAAGTTTGGTGTCAATATTGTGAAGAAATCTAACATCACAAAATATACAAGTAATGAATACTTATGAGAGTAGTCAAGCCCAAACATCTGTCAGTGTTGGTGTGAAAATTATTTTTATTATGCTGAAGCTTTAATAATGTAAAATATAGAGAGTAAGCATGCAAGATTTTGTAAGTTTATTTAAACTGATCAAATTAAAATTTATATTATATGCAAAGTTAAATAATATTAAATTTTAATAAACCAAAACACATGGTTCATATGGTTTTATTTTATACATTTTAAGGCAAGAACTTTGGAGTTTGATAAGGATTAGTACAAAAATAAAACTATAAATATTTTTGAATAGATGTATTTATAACATAATAATAATAATATGGTATACATTATAATAATTATGAAGAGGTACTGAATATAAATCTAACTAAAAAGTTTAAACACAGCTAACTATTCAGACTCCATTAATGTTTCAATAAATGTGTTGCCATTTATTAATTTTGTGGTTAACACAATAAATTCTACATTAGAGTCTTCTTGCTGGCTGATATTTCTTAGAGCTGATATTTCATGGTAAGTGCAGCCTCCGATAAAGAAAACTAGAATAACTTTAGGGCTTTCAACGGAGGACGAATTTTCGCTGGAAATAGAATTGCGTCGAGTCATACGAGGTTGTAGGCTTTGGAGTTCATCTATTGTTGGACCTGGAAGAGAACCCAAGACATCTGCAATACCTGTAAATAACAAAATTGACCATTAAACTTGGCTTGAAAACCTAATTTTTTATTAATTTAAATTTATATCAATATTAGCAACAGATTCATGTATTTTTTTAATACAATATATATTATATATAATACTATTTTTTTTTAATAATATACATTAAAAGAAGAAATACATACTTTACATATATCTTGGAGATTTGTATTTTTTCTAAATAAATTAAAATTTATAACAAGTTGATAGTAGACAATATTAAAAAAACAAGTATGTCTGTCATATTTAAGAAAATTTTGTCTGGCGATGGGCAAAGAACGATTTAGAAATTTAACTTTATTGATATTGCAGTTATAATATGTAGTGTAACGGTTTACTTTAAAAGTAACGCTAATTTATATTTTAGTAAGTAGTAATCTCATTGTACATATTATGTGTATACGTCATGCAGTTATATTTTAATTGTACGCGACAATGCCAAATATACCTAGTATTAGTTAATAGCCTGATAACATCATGCTTTTATCAATATTGTTAATGTAATAAATACTTTTTTAGTCATTATTACATGAAGTGTTGCATTCAGAACGATTATTATATGTGCCTAATATTATATTTCAAATGATAATTAATTAAACATTAGAAGATTTTTGAATGTTTTGAATTTATTTTCAAGTTTCACACCTTGGGATTATGTGCACTTTCTTCAAAATTATTAACAGTATTGGGTATTAAATCTTTTTTTTTTTTCATGTTTGCAGATGGAACTACCAGGAATAGAGTATGAAATTTTAATACTTTCTTAGATTTACGCGAATATTTGACATTTTAAATAAAACTATCTTTTCGGATTTTGTCGCGGATTTATTTGTATTTTTGTTTCCCGACGTTTCGAATGCTTTACAGCATCCATGGTCACGGGAGAGACTGAGGTGTTACATGTCTTAAAGATATAGTTGTTACAGACAGCCTACCCACAATTAACAAAATGAAAATTGCACCAATTACATTACAATATTTTAACTTTAAATATTTTTTTATAATTTTAATTATAATTGAATATGGAAAATTATTTATTTAATTTTTGCTATTATTTTTATAATTATTACAATTTTAAAAATATTAATTAGCAATCTATATTTAGTGTTGCCATTATTATATTTATAACCATAAGAAAAATATAAAATATAGTATTAATTATTTAAGCCACAATTGATCTATGTGTAATTTGAAAAAGTTAAGATTAATTAAAAAATAATAATTTTAATTTAAATTTGCTATTATTTAAAAACAAATTATTAAGCAACACATTACTACATACATTTACAAATGAAAAAGTGAAAAAATATTATTAATCAGAAATGCTATCTTTTTGATCTACACAGTAAGAACTTACTACATCTACCTGTCTGTTATGTTTAGATTTATTATTAGATTATTATATTAATAACAGGATCCCATGACGATGGTAGTACCCAGCCATCTTCCCTATTGAAATTAGGATTTTAATTTCTATGGCCTCTCGAATCATTCTAGGGCGATATCGGTTTTCTTTCGCCAGGATTTGAGGCCTATCGAAGCGAATATAATGGCTTGCCCCCAAGCCATTATATTCGCTTCGATAGGCCTCAAATCCTGGCGAAAGAAAACCGATATCGCCCTAGAATGATTCGAGAGGCCATAGAAATTAAAAAACATCCTAATTTCAATAGGGAAGATGGCTGGGTACTACCATCGTCATGGGATCCTGTTATTAATATAATAAAATCTAATAATAAATCTAAACATAACAGACAGGTAGATGTAGTAAGTTCTTACTGTGTAGATCAAAAAGATAGCATTTCTGATTAATAATATTTTTTCACTTTTTCATTTGTAAATGTATGTAGTAATGTGTTGCTTAATAATTTGTTTTTAAATAATAGCAAATTTAAATTAAAATTATTATTTTTTAATTAATCTTAACTTTTTCAAATTACACATAGATCAATTGTGGCTTAAATAATTAATACTATATTTTATATTTTTCTTATGGTTATAAATATAATAATGGCAACACTAAATATAGATTGCTAATTAATATTTTTAAAATTGTAATAATTATAAAAATAATAGCAAAAATTAAATAAATAATTTTCCATATTCAATTATAATTAAAATTATAAAAAAATATTTAAAGTTAAAATATTGTAATGTAATTGGTGCAATTTTCATTTTGTTAATTGTGGGTAGGCTGTCTGTAACAACTATATCTTTAAGACATGTAACACCTCAGTCTCTCCCGTGACCATGGATGCTGTAAAGCATTCGAAACGTCGGGAAACAAAAATACAAATAAATCCGCGACAAAATCCGAAAAGATAGTTTTATTTAAAATGTCAAATATTCGCGTAAATCTAAGAAAGTATTATGTGAACCAGTACGGACTGGAAATCGCAAACCAAATACGCCGGTTAGAAGATCTGAAGACAAAGCGCGCAAGATTATTAACATCTTTAACATTCTTGAAGAGATGTCGAGATCATCGTCTCATTCCTACGTGTGTGAAAATATCATCTAAAAAGAACATACGGGGAAGCGCCAAGATCGTTAACAAGGCAAGTTTTAAGTTGTTACGGACGGTGATTCGTCAAACCCGCCGTGATCTACGCAGTAACGACCGGTACGTAGAACAAACGTCCCTTAATATAAAGACAGTATTGACACCAAGTGATTTTAATGATTGCATTGAAACTTTAAATAAGCGCGAAACATCTAAATTTAACCAATGCAAAAACAAACATATATTAAAATACCAAAAATTAGTCGAGAAATATAACATCAAAAAGAAAACCAAAAACAATAACGGAACGCGCCCGTCTACCACAGTTTCAAATTCGTGCGTACGTCAAACAGTTGTCAATCTGTCAAAACAAACATTGGACGAATCTACTATTCAAGTACTAAGTAAAGGCTTAAATTTTGCTGTTGCGCCGACACGCATCCCTTATGAGAATATTATTTGTGCAGTTGAAGATGCTCTGGCCAAAAATACTATAAAATCTGAGGATATGGAGGCCATACGTCAAGATGTTTCATCTTTGTTACGTCGTAGCTCAAGGCCCAAACCTAATCTCAACAAACAACAGTATTTAGCGTTGAAGAACTTACGCAGCAGGTCAGACATTATCATACTACGCGCAGACAAGGGAAATGCCACCGTCGTGATGGATACATCAGATTACAATGAGAAAATTAAACAACTTTTGTCGGATGAAAGTACATATAAAAAGGTCAAAACAGACCCAACCACCACTGTGTTAAATAATACTAAAAAGCTTATTAAGAAACACTCCGATGCATTGAATCTTGATGTCAAAAATCTTGTTCCATCTTGTGCAAAGCCGCCTAAACTGTATGGACTTCCAAAGATACACAAATCTAACGCTCCGCTACGTCCAATTGTGAGTCAAATCGACACACCGACTTATAAATTGGCCCAACTAGTAGCGAAAGTACTCTCAACACTCAGAGGACAAACATCAGCGTTTACAAGGGACTCATACCATTTTGTCAATGAGATAAAACACCTACAACTCATGGACAATGAAACTATGGTCAGTTTTAAATAGTATCAAGAAAGCTACGGGATAATAAAGAAGAATACACTGAACTTTTGAAACACCCATAAACCCTAAAATACAATTGGAATAATTCTTTAGCTTTCTTAGATGTATTAGTCATACGTAACCCAGATAACACCTTGAGTCATACTGTGTATCGAAAAAAGACCCATACTGATAGGTACTTGAATGGTGAATCTCACCACCCCCCTTCACAGTTAGCTACCGTGGGAAAATCTTTGTTTCAGAGGGCACGCGGGATCTGTGACGAGCAACACCTGGCCGGAGAACTGCAACATGTCAAGCAAGTTCTGCGAGACAACAAGCTGCAAGTGCCGCGCCTACGTCACAGGGACCGAGTGAAACCAGCCACAGTCGAGCGCGTCCCTGCAGTCCTACCTTACATGAGAGGCGTCACTGACAAGATTGGCTACATTCTAAAGCGAGCTTCAATTAAAACTTACTTCAAGCCGCCAAAGAAAATTAGTCAGTTTCTACCACCTGTCAAGTGCCACATCCCTCTACAAGATGCAGGAGTTTACAAGCTTGATTGTGATTGTGGGCTCTCTTACATCGGACAAACAAAGAGATCCATTAGAACCCGGGTCAAAGAACACATAGCTGATGTGAAGCACCGTCGCAATACAACATCTGCTGTCTGCAAACACAGTCAGGACCGCCCAAGCCATTATATTCGCTTCGATAGGCCTCAAATCCTGGCGAAAGAAAACCGATATCGCCCTAGAATGATTCGAGAGGCCATAGAAATTAAAAAACATCCTAATTTCAATAGGGAAGATGGCTGGGTACTACCATCGTCATGGGATCCTGTTATTAATATAATAAAATCTAATAATAAATCTAAACATAACAGACAGGTAGATGTAGTAAGTTCTTACTGTGTAGATCAAAAAGATAGCATTTCTGATTAATAATATTTTTTCACTTTTTCATTTGTAAATGTATGTAGTAATGTGTTGCTTAATAATTTGTTTTTAAATAATAGCAAATTTAAATTAAAATTATTATTTTTTAATTAATCTTAACTTTTTCAAATTACACATAGATCAATTGTGGCTTAAATAATTAATACTATATTTTATATTTTTCTTATGGTTATAAATATAATAATGGCAACACTAAATATAGATTGCTAATTAATATTTTTAAAATTGTAATAATTATAAAAATAATAGCAAAAATTAAATAAATAATTTTCCATATTCAATTATAATTAAAATTATAAAAATATTTAAAGTTAAAATATTGTAATGTAATTGGTGCAATTTTCATTTTGTTAATTGTGGGTAGGCTGTCTGTAACAACTATATCTTTAAGACATGTAACACCTCAGTCTCTCCCGTGACCATGGATGCTGTAAAGCATTCGAAACGTCGGGAAACAAAATACAAATAAATCCGCGACAAAATCCGAAAAGATAGTTTTATTTAAAAAGTATGAAATTTTCTTAGGGAAACATATTTATATTTTCTGAGTCGAATCTGTACATTAAATATTTTTTGGAAAGTCTTAATATTCATTATTAACAATGTATCAATATTTGTCTGTCTGTCTGTTTGTCTGTGACCGCATCACGAGAAAACCACTGGACAGATTTTGATGAAATTTGGTACGATAATAGCTGGTTATCAGAGTCAACATATATACGATACTTTTTACTGCGGGAAAATATTTCATCTCTGAGAAATCTATACTAGCCGTTAAAACGTACCTACGGACGAATTCAAGCAGAGCAAGGGTGAGTCGCTAGTAATATATAATGTCAAAGTACCAACTTGCATGTTTGTTACTTCGTCACGTTAAAACTGGGGCTGATTAGATTTCAATGTACATACAAGAATAGACTATGATCTAAAGTAATTTATAAATTTATAATATATATATATATATATATATATATATATATATATATATATATATATATATATATATATATAATTCTTTATTGCAATTATTTGTAAAATACAGAGATTAACAAACAACAAAATTAGTTAGCATATTGAATATAACCTATATAATTAGCGACTTTTTAAATAAGTCCATTCTAATCCACTTAATATGACAATTTGTTATCTTACCAGCCCATCCCTTATTTTTAGCAATATGCTCACTCAGGCGTACACTCAGCGGCACGTATTTACATGAGAGGAAGCTTTTCTCTTTTGTATCTAATTCCGACCCATCCATCGTTAGGTGTAATGTCTGCAAAAACATAAAAAAGAACTATTTTGAAATATTGTAAATATTATAAATAAAATAATATAAATTATGAGGTACTAGCGGCTCACCCTCGCTTCGCTCGGGTTCGCCTCTAGAAAAACACTAATAAACATCTATTAGTTCCCACGGGAACCGTTCATTTTTCCCGGATGAAAAGTAACCGGTTGTTTGACCGGCAATATATGGTATCAGAATGTTAAATTTTACTAAATTAGGTGCATAAGTTGTATAAATTGTAATAGTTTTTTAACTATCCCACGGGAACCATTATATTTTCCGGGATAAAAAATATCTAAGACGTTGTCCGAGGATATAAGGTACCACCATGCAAAATTTCATTTAAATCGGTCCAATAGATTCGGAGATTAGCCCGTACAAACAGACAAACAATATCACACGGGAACGCAGTCGAACGGGATAAAAAGTATCCTATGTCCGTCTCTGGGTTCTAAGCTACCTCCCCGCCAATTTTCAGCCAAATCGGTTCAGCCGTTTTGGAGTTATAAATAGTGTAACTAACACGACTTTCTTTTATATATATATATATATATATATATATAATATATATATATAGATGAATATGTACTACTACTGTTATAGATTTTAATTTATATTATTTGTAGAACATAACCAATATACTTAAATGTTCGTCCCGAAATAAAAACAAATCCCACGGGAACCGTACATTTTTCTCAATGAACGGGATCTAATGCAAAAAGAATTTTTCAATCGAATTAGTAGTTCCTGATAATACTTTCTTAGATTTACGCGAATATTTGACATTTTAAATAAAACTATCTTTTCGGATTTTGTCGCGGATTTATTTGTAGTTTTGTTTCCCGACGTTTCGAATGCTTTACAGCATCCATGGTCACAGGAGAGACTGAGGTGTTACATGTCTTAAAGATATAGTTGTTACAGACAGCCTACCCACAATTAACAAAATGAAAATTGCACCAATTACATTACAATATTTTAACTTTAAACATTTTTATAATTTTAATTATAATTGTATGTGGAAAATTATTTATTTAATTTTTGCTATTATTTTTATAATTATTACAATTTTAAAAATATTAATTAGTAATCTATATTTAGTGTTGCCATTATTATATTTATAACCATAAGAAAAATATAAAATATAGTATTAATTATTTAAGCCACAATTGATCTATGTGTGATTTGAAAAAGTTAAGATTAATTAAAAATAATAATTTTAATTTAAATTTGCTATTATTTAAAAAACAAAATTATTAAGCAACACATTACTACATACATTTACAAATGAAAAAAGTGAAAAAAATATTATTAATCAGAAATGCTATCATTTTGATCTACACAGTAAGAACTTACTACATCTACTTGTCTGTTATGTTTAGATTTATTATTAGATTTTATTATATTAATAACAGGATCCCATGACGATGGTAGTACCCAGCCATCTTTCCTATTGAAATTAGGATGTTTTTTAATTTCTATGGCTTCTCGAATCATTCTAGGGCGATATCGGTTTTCTTTCGCCAGGATTTGAGGTCTATCGAAGCGAATATAATGGCTTGGGCGGTCCTGACAATGTTTGCAGACAGCAGATGTTGTATTGCGACGGTGCTTCACATCAGCTGTGTTCTTTGACCCGGGTTCTAATGGATCTCTTTGTTTGTCCGATGTAAGAGAGCCCACAATCACAATCAAGCTTGTAAACTCCTGCATCTTGTAGAGGGATGTGGCACTTGACAGGTGTCTGAACATCTGCTGTCTGCAAGCACAGTCAGGACCGCCCAAGCCATTATATTCGCTTCGATAGACCTCAAATCCTGGCGAAAGAAAACCGATATCACCCTAGAATGATTCGAGAAGCCATAGGAATTAAAAAACATCCTAATTTCAATAGGGAAGATGGCTGGGTACTACCATCGTCATGGGATCCTGTTATTAATATAATAAAATCTAATAATAAATCTAAACATAACAGACAGGTAGATGTAGTAAGTTCTTACTGTGTAGATCAAAATGATAGCATTTCTGATTAATAATATTTTTTTCACTTTTTTCATTTGTAAATGTATGTAGTAATGTGTTGCTTAATAATTTTGTTTTTTAAATAATAGCAAATTTAAATTAAAATTATTATTTTTAATTAATCTTAACTTTTTCAAATTACACATAGATCAATTGTGGCTTAAATAATTAATACTATATTTTATATTTTTCTTATGCTTATAAATATAATAATGGCAACACTAAATATAGATTACTAATTAATATTTTTAAAATTGTAAAAATTATAAAAATAATAGCAAAAATTAAATAAATAATTTTCCATATACAATTATAATTAAAATTATAAAAATGTTTAAAGTTAAAATATTGTAATGTAATTGGTGCAATTTTCATTTTGTTAATTGTGGGTAGGCTGTCTGTAACAACTATACCTTCAAGACATGTAACACCTCAGTCTCTCCCGTGACCATGGATGCTGTAAAGCTTTCGAAACGTCGGGAAACAAAAATACAAATAAATCCGCGACAAAATCCGAAAAGATAGTTTTATTTAAAATAGTAGTTCCTGACATTAACGCGTTCAAACAAACAAACTCTGCCTCTTTATAATATTATATTATTATTAGTAATATAATACTGCACACAGTCTTTCAATATTAAAATGCAAATGTATGTTTATTGGTTTATCTTTCACAAAGCAATTGATCTCATTTATTAAATTCTTCTACATTTTATCCTTTAGGTTTTATTATTATATATTATTCAGCCTTTTTTAACGTCTCACTGCTGGGCACGGGTCTCTTTTCAATACGAAGGGGATCAGACCATAGTCCACCACGCTGGCCAAGTGCGGGTTGGCGGATTCACATGTCTTTTGAAAACTTGCTATGTTCTCTCCGACATGCAGGTTTCCTCACGATGTTTTCCTTCACCGTAAGACAAGTGGTAATCATGTTGTAAAAGATTCGCACATGAAAATATCAGAGATGCGAGACCTGGGATTTGAATCCTTTAAGATTAACTACTAAGAAACGCCAGAAAGCAGAAGCGCCTGAACAAAGCCTATGTGTATAATTTAAGTACAAACCTTTCTCAACACAGCATACTGTCTTGTCCCTGATTGCAGTTTGAGCAGTCCACACTTTTCAAGATTACAAAGAGTTAGCCACGTTTTGAGTCCATACACCTGAACTAACTCGCGTTTGTAGTACTCTAGAACTTTGGCTTTCAATCCTGAACCCGTCACACATTGCAGACAGATGAGGCGAAGCACCTTAAAATTTATATAAGAATTGTTAGCAATTTTCTAAAGAAGTTTATATGAGAGCATTCTTCAGGTATAATCTTTTATGTCTCATGAAGAAGTCTGTTTGTAATGTCAAAATAATTGCTTTGTACTAAATGCATATGAAAGTACCTATATACGGAACTTATAAAAAAATATTTTTTAAATTTTTGTCTGTTTGTTCTGGCTAATCTCTGAAACGGCTGGACCAATTTTGACGAGTCTTTCACTGAAAGATAGCTGATTTTATTAGCAGTAACTTAGGCTACTTTTAGAAAAAGAATTAGGGTTCCGCACAAAAAATATTTAAACCCATGAAATTGTGAACAAAATGCTTGCGATTATATCGCGTACTTGACAACAAAACAACTTACTTTAGTTATAGGAGCTTTTTGAGCAATGAGATCTTCTATAAAAGTGCAGACTTTCTCATTATCAATGCAGTTTAAGAAATCTTCTTCGCATTGTATTGTGTCGTGAAACTCGAACGAATCAGTTGTCTGAGAAACAATAAATTAATGATATTAAAATAATGATTTTGTCATATTTTCCATGGATACAATATAAGTAAACGTTTCCATGAAGTAGGTAGATTGGAGTCTACTAGAAGAAAAACTAACTTGATAGGTATCATTATTACAAGAGTCCTAAAACAAATTTTTGACTAACTATGACTAACTTTGACTAAGTATGAGACTTGTCAAAATGAATCAATCTATTCTATACGAATGAATATTAATTAAGAAATATCTAATGGAGAATTCCACTATTTTCTATCTGCCTGATCATGGTCTCAAATCAAATTATTGTATTATCATCAGGATTTCACGTACTTACGAAGTCGAATTATACGCGTAATATATCTATAATGCATATATACGTATACATTCATTTATTTATATAGACGATTAAGAATAAAAAAAAACAATCATTTAATAACTCTACATAATGAAACAAATTGTGTGGGTACTTTATGTTTTATGTAGCAATATCCAAACAAATGAAAACAATAAAGCTGCTGAGTCGACATTGTTATTAAAAAAGTTCAATGCCACATCACTATTTTCAAATCGAATTTTTTTAATTAAAACCCTAAAAAAATTAATATAAAGTATGAAAAACACTTGTACGTTGTAGAGCTTTTTATTCATACTTACTAATTACCTATTAAAAATACCAAAGTTTATTGGTCTTCTAGTTTGTTTCTTTTTAATGCACGCAATGATCACGTTAAATGAGCCTCGAAGTGAAAAAAGATGAAAAAAGAGTTTCAAATAAATTGAAATATCATAAATATATCACAAAAATCGAGAAAATCAGTGTAGTGGTGTTGAGAATTATTTTTTCAAAATCAGCTTTCAAGAAAGTAAAATAGAGTCCACTTCTGTATGTTTAATTTCTTTTAAATCTATACTACTATTATAAAGAGCAAATATTTGTATTTTTGTATGTTTGTAACGAATAAACTCAAAAACTAACGGACTGATTTAGATGAAATTTGGTAAGAAGATAATTTGAGTCCCTAGGAAGGACATAGGATATATTTTATTTTAAAAATCATCCCTTAACGGGGTGAGAATGGGGATGAAAGTTTGTGTGGTGAATCAACCTAGAGACGAACTCGAGCGAAGCGAGGTTGAGTCGCTAGTATAGTACATTTCTAAATTAAGTACATATGTACCACCAAACGTAAATGTGGACGAAATTTCGACGAAATTAAAATCTATACTAATATTATAAAGTGGCAGAGTTTGTATGTTTGACCGCGCTAATCTCAGGGACTACTAATCCGATTTGAAAAATTCTTTTTGCATTGGATAGCCCGTTTATTGAGGTAGGCTAGGCTAAGGCTATTGTCTTCCTCAATAAATGGATCTATATATATATATATATATATATATATGGGGCATTTCACGTGAAGCGGACAACGAAAATAAAGTGAGGTTGTGAAAATTGTTCATACCCTGGTCAGTTATAGTTTCAGTCTATTTGTATATTCATGCATGTTAAAAGAAAGAATAAAATGGTAAAAGCATAGTATTTTAGCATGGTAACTCATAAACATGACTGCTATGAAAATTCTCCTAGCGATGTGTATGTACTGAATATGCTCTAAGTCCTATATATTGGCGATCACGTTATATTTTTTTTTGTGAAGAATTAAAATATTCAAAGCTTTAATTCAAAGTTAAAATATTGAAAAAAAAAATTATGTCGAAGTTACTCAAACATCCATTTGAAATCTTCACTTCCGGTTTACTATACGTAAAAAGAAACAAATTTATAATTCCATAAAAATAAAATAAAAAATTGCATCCTTTTAACTTTCAGAAACGATATTTTTTAGATATTTTTACAAATTGATTGATACAAATAATAAGCATTCAAAAAGTACGGATTTCATTCTTCGTAAATTTTTAAAAGCTCATGACTCGGCAATAAAGCATTATACGAAAAAAATAATGTATCTGCACATCCATGTCCACTAGAACTATAACTGACCAGAGTATGAATAATTTTCACAACCTCACTTTATTTTCGTTGCCCGCTTCACGTGAAATGCCCCATATAATATAAATATATAGCCTATAGGCTATATATCATGCTACTACCCAATGGAGCGGAGCGGTAATACAATATATAGTCTATCTATTCCATACTAACCGTTAAAACCTACCTAGGGACGAACCCGAGTGAAGCGAAGGTGAGCCGCTAGTGTTATATAATTACGTAATATGTACCTACAAAAAATATAAATTAACCTAATGATTATTATCTGTTAGTATATTATTTGCTTTTACTTTTTAATAAAAATAGATTATTTATTGTTACTTGTTACTTTTAAAATATTCAATCGAATATAAATACTGATTTTGTACCTCGAGATATTGTATTCAGTCCCTTTTTTTAACGTCCCACTACTGGGCACGGGCCTCCCTTCATTACATGGGGGATCAGACCATAGTCCACCACGCTGATCAAGTGCGGGCGGACCTCACATGTCTTTCGAAAACTTACTAAGTTCTCTCAGACAAGCAGTTTTTCACGATGTTTTCCTTCACCGCTAGACAAGTAACCATGTTGGAAATTTGAAGATTTGAACCCGCTTAATCGATTTCCCAAGCAAGCGTTACCACTGGGCTATCACTGCCTATCTAATTATATAAGAGCATTTTATTTTGATCTTTTTTTATAATTACCTCTTTAATATATTCGGCGATGGCGGTATGAGTGGCCAAGGACTGCTTGTTGGCCAACATCTGCGGCAGGCGGGACACAAACTGTTTGATCTCTTGTACGGATTTGTCGTTGTGCCTCTCGTCCAACTGTGTCTTAATTACGCGGGCCTTTTTAGCTAATGCTGTTCCCACCTGAATATGTATAAAAAGAAAATATATAAAGAAAATTATCGTTTCGTTTGGACGTTTTAGAAATATTTAAAGTCAAAAGTCTTATCCGTAAAGATAGTTTTATTTAAAAAGTCTTATTTCTGTTATTCATTCTTGCAACATTGACTTTGTTTTGGCGAATACATGGAGGCGCGTTACGGTTTAAAGTTCTGATATTACGTATGTTATAAAGATAGAAAAATTAAATTAAAAATTCACAAAACTGACACAAATAAGTATTAATATAGCATAAGTTTATAGTAATATTTTGTATTCAAAATAAAAATTTATTTATATTACCGTAGCAAAATTAGCATCTCTCAATTCCGCAAATAACTCTTCGCTGGAGTTCAATATGATCCTTTTCCGTTCCCGCGCGGTCACTTCGGGGCTCGCGTCGTCCGGACTGACGAACTTATGGCCGGGGAACGTCGCCGTGGAATTTTTTATGCCGTATATTTCATCTATATAAATATATATAAAAAAATTTGATTAAACAAATATCACCTCATGACACACACGCACATGCATGCACAAGTGCAGCCTCTATTCCTGTCATTCTAATACTCAAGTGGGGCGACAATTCGATATGATCAATGAGACAGAATACTTCAATAACTATACTTGGCCCGACCCGGGATTCGAACCCAGAACTTCTTGATCTGGAGCCCAAGGCACATTACTTACCTATAAGTCCTTCATAAGTAAGTTGAGTACACATAATACTAGTGAAGTCTATAGCTCGGTCCAATAACAGAAGTTGGTCGATACAGGATGTAGTAGCGCCCCTTGGTCCTAGACCATGCTCTTCTTTGTTTAACCGACAGAGAAGATCCCACACCTGTAAGATATCACATATACACTAATGTATCTAACTGAATGGCCCTGTGTTAAACTAGGGTAAGGAAGGGTTCTGGTATCTAAGGTACATGTCACTTATACCTTGTTGTCTCCACAAAGTATACACAAATGAGAAGAAAATGAACAAAACTAAAATTAAATCTACATACAAAACATCAGAATGACGCCTGGTCTCCAGGAACTTGCCAGCAAATTTGCAAATGCATAGTGTACTAAGCTAACGAATTTTGTTAGTTGAAGCAGTTAGAAAGTATGACCCAGTGTCCAAATTACATATTTCTTACTTTAAGTAAATAGATAAAGTATTATTCTGTGTAGAAAGCATAACTAATAAAGCAAGCAACTTGGTATATGAAGGTTAACAGACCTGTTTTGCTACTTGTCCCTTTCCATACACCCGAGGTATTATTCCATACAGTTGTTGTATTGTGCGTAGAGCTTGCGCTGCATTGTACAAGCAAGTTGGGTCTCCTTCCAAATAATTTTCTCTGGTAAAGATCAAAATTTTTCATATAGCAATATTTATTTGAAGTAAATAGTTAAACAACTCAGAAGGCATAAGATTGTAATACTTTATTTTTTTAAAGGTGACTTACCTGAAATCATTTTGTAGTTCTAATGACATAACATCACTGTCAAATGGAAAAATATCACATTTAAATTCTTGTAGAACAAGATTAGATAGAACACCTCTGTTCTTTAGATGTTTCTCACAAAGTTCACTCTTACGAGGCACAAAAAATAGGTGGAATTCCACTGGAGAACTTTGCTTAGATCTGTTTCAACATATAAAAAATATTCTTAATATACTTTAAAAGAATGCACTTCTCATAGCACTTTTCTACACGAGTAAATGAGTATTAATCATGATTAAAACCAATATATATATATATATATTTATATATATATATATATATATATTAAGATAATTTATTACAAGATTTGAAAATCAAAATGGAATTTTAAGCAATTTAAATTACAAAATTGAAAATGTTTTAAATACCTCAAAGAATGAATATAATCAGCTACAAGATCCATCATGGCTAATTTTGGTCTGGCAATAAATATAATATGTTTAACAGATATTGTAGGCAAGCTCCCTGGTCTGAGGGGGAACATATCAGCTACTTCATGTTCCATAAGTAAAGAGTATTGAGCCACAAGTCCTACTGGTCCTGCCAGCCATTCATCCCAGATTGTTACCTATAATTTTAAATTAATAATTTTATTGTCATCTTTACACTTCTAGATAAAATGGAATAAGTTGATTTTATTCTCTTATTGAGATTGAAATTGTTTAAAAGTTATAATAAATAAGTCACTAATATGTCACGAATGCATACTTTAGTGTTCTTAATAGTTGTTTTATAAATTATAGCATTAAATATGATTTTAAAGTCTGTAGAAAAATTAAATTGACTCACTTTAGGTCCTTCGCATTGTTGAAGTAAGTTTAATAATTCTTTTCTCATCGTTTCCTGTAAAATAGCAACATTCAATCTACCACCTGATAGATGGGTGCTCATTTTTGTATCCTTCATTTTGTTTTAAGTATTTACTTAAAGTGGTTTGCAAAAAGTATAATAATATTATCACTACATTTGTTTTGCAAATACAACAAAGACAAACATGAAACGAGTACTTAAAAATATTTGACTCGATGACTTGACAGCTGACAGTTAAATGACTATGACAGTTTATAAATCAATAAGTTTGGACCATGGATGACAAATAAGTTTGGACGGTAGAGGTAAGGAGAATTATCTTATATAGGAGACAAGTTGAAAAAAAGTCCGCCTGTAAGTAACAGTTCAAAGACTCACCAGAAAGGTACTAGCGTAGCAAGAGGGTACGATATGAATTTAGCAGTTATAAACGGAGTGCAGCGTGCTAAGTTAAAAAAATTTAATATTTTAATAGAAACTATTTACGTTGGTAGTCCAAAATAATTTAGTAAATATAACTGAAAAAAAAAACGTGGTGATATAAACGTAGAGAGCTATTTTTTGAGAACTTTCAATAATACTTTTGGCGCTTTCTCCTAAATGTACCCGCTTGTTACTGTGGCGCTACCCTAATGGGAAAGAATTTTGGCTTTTTCTACCGCTAGATGTCACGATCACTATAATCCTCAGTATATAGTTCAGTAAAGCTCTATAGCGCGAAATGTTTTTCTTTTTAATTTTATTTAAAATTTAATTAAAATGATAAATTGTGCAATGCTAGGATACAAAGAAAATGGATATCATTTGTTCCTAAAAGACAAAAACTGAAGAAATTTTGGGCTAAAGCAATAAGACGACCAAAATTGGCGAAATCTTTATATTCAAAGCTATGTGGATATCATTTTAAAGAAAGTAATTTTAAAACACCTAAATCGTCTACAGATTTTTTTTTATTTTTTGTACTTTTTTACATATTATTTACAAAGTTTCATACAAACTTCCATCCCCCATTTTACACCCTATGCTAAAAAATCATGCTAAAACACCTATTTATTTAATTGTATTGGAGCATTAATACCAATTTTCAAGTAATTCTGATCATAAATATAATTCTTTGCACATATAATCTTTATTACCCTCTTTTATCCCTTTAAGGGATGAATTTCGAAAAAAATCAAATAAAAATATTTCTTTCTAATTTTATCTCGTAAAGCTAAGTCTGTGTATTTCACATTAAGAATGACAGAGTTTCATACAATCTTTAATCGCCTATTTTATCCATTTAGGAGATGAATTTCGAAAAATCTTATATACAGATATCATACGGATACAGACATCATATACGGACTGCGTCTGTCATATTTCACGTTTCTTCGACCAGCGGTTTAGGTTGTGTTGATCCATCACTTAGCCAGGACCACCACAGGATGCACCTCTCCTCAATTTTTCTTCTGCTGGTCTTACTTTTAGGTACAATACATTGCACAGGTAAGATGCGAATATAATAGAAAGAAAAAACTAGATACATAAGAGATATGATAATAAATTACTTAATCTCAGACTAAATGTAAATAGATCATGCGTGTAGCGCCCTCCTTTCAAGAAATCTTCTCCATTTAACGCATTTCGACGGACGCTTTTTCATCACAGACATAGTTCTCCTTACCTCTACCCACTATATAAGATATGACCCATGGGTATAAAAATGAAAGGGTCCCAAAAGGGCCCTCCCAGCGACGCGCCCATAGTTGTGGGCGGCGGAAGAATCCACGGTCAGGGGGCTATGCCCCGAAACCGTTTCCCCACTCCCCTTACGGGGATTGTGAGATGACCACGTGATAAAAATGAGAATAACTAGTGAACACTGCAAAATATTACAGATATGTATACAAAAAAAAAATCTTTGTGTATGAAGTATTAATATATGATGTCGACATTCATATTCTTTTGATACCGTTTCAAATTCATTTATTTAAGAAAAACATATTATTTCACATGTTTATTATTTACTAACATTATAAATGTGAAAGTTTTGATGGACGTTTGGATGTTTGTTACTCCATCACGCTAGAACGGCTGAATTGATCTGGATGAAATTTAGCACAGAGATAGATTATAGTTTGGAATGGCACATAACCCGGAAAAATATACAGTTCCCCGTGGGATAGATTTAATTTTGTTTGTTTAGTTAAAAATAAATGTCAAATATTAATAAAAAGTCGGATGAGGCTGTGTCGGGCTACACGCTCGTTGGTTTTAGGTTTAACGTGAAACCTCTATGTCAGCCATCAGCGTCACTTAAATATTGTATTAAAGATTGGAATGAATAGAATAAACGTTTTCATATCCTGATATTCATTTGTTATTATTTCTGACATAAATTAAAAATATATTTTGTCGATGGTAGGATCTTCGCAAATTAAAATTTTATTTACATAACATTTTAAGATAAAAACATTTTTTTTAAAAACACATTTTATTTTTACTTTTAAAAGCAAAAATTTTAAACATTTTAATTATTTGGTTATGTGGTTGGAAAAATAATATTATTTATGTTATAATTATAATAAATATATTATTGACATTTGTACCTAAAATGTATATAAAAAAGAGATTCAATTACATTCTACAAAACACTAGACTGATGGAACTTTTAATAAGTCCGACGGGCACAAGTTTAGAATAGGGGACGTGGCCCTTGGCGGAGTGGGTGGTATTTCTGGATAGGGGACGTGATAGGGAGTCGAAATGTTAAATAAAATTTTTTAATACAACAAAAGAGTCAAAAGTTGTCCGACGTAACCTGGATCTGAGTTGTCGCGGAAAGCGCGTTGTTTTAATTAAGTAGGTATATTTTGTAGAGACATAACGAGAGGCCTGTGTTGTATAATAAAAGAAAAGTAAGTAAGGATATGTCTGACATTGCGTATTCCATATAATTGCTGTTTCATAAATTAAATTTAATCCTATGTTTTCTCTCGAAATGAATACTTCATTTTACCTAAGATTAGGATGAAATAATATTGTATAATTTACGTATTTTTATAGAATAAACTACGTAGTACAAATCTTTGTTATAAAACTCATTTATTTACTGACAGACTTGGCCAGCCAAACTAAACTAAACTATCGGGCCTACAGGGCTGAAATTTTGCACAAAATCCAGCCATGTGACGTTGAAGGACGTTGGAGGTGTCTATGTGGTTTGCTTTTGCATAGCAGTGGACTGTAAGAGCAGCCCTTTGCTTGTCGTGGACGGCGAGAAACAAAGTCTTACAAAGTATGTGAAGTACTCTGTAAAATTATCCCAGATTTCCATGCTGGACGAGCCATCAGAAAGCTTGGTCGGGGTTAACTAGCTTTATCGGCTGGGAAGAAGGCGGCGTTGAGACGGCCGTTTTCGATGAGTTTTAGTGGCTAGTACGCGTTACAAGAGAGCCGGTCAGTCACTACCATATAGTCAACTGTATGTACTGTAATGTACGCAGGTTGGTGTGTAAAAATCTATTTCCCAGCTTCAAATTTCAATTTCGCATTCTTTTCGATTTCTTTGCTTAATGACTACAGCGTGAAAAGTAACAAACAAGTGCACTGACTCACAAACATCGGTATTTATGTATAATGTTAGTGACATTTCTTATTATTATAAAATATTGTTTTTACTGCTTCTTACTTTAATATTATACTACCGACCCGCCCTCACTTCGCTCAGGCCTACGACATGAATGACTCGTATTACAGAATTACAGAAATAAATAAATTAATGTTTATCAGGAAAAAAATAGCCATAAGCACTCAAAAATAAAGTCGCTTCCTAATAATGAAAGGATTTTCACAATTGAATTAATACTTTCGGAGAATATATCCTATATTCGAACTTAAGAATATCTGTTTATTTATTTCAGAAAAACAATTTAAAAATAAATATTATGTGCCATCATGTAATATTATACAAATAATAATGATTATTAAAGACAACGACATTCATTTGAGGAAGAGCAAATTTTATTATCCCTTACGCTCGATCTAAGGTTTGTGTTTGAAATCACATTGCTTACAATAAAGCCAATCAGCCATTTTCCGTGGAGATACGTGCCGAAATTTCAGACTAGGTTGTATGTATTCACTCATAGATAGATATATCTTCAGGACCTTATCACTTGCGTACCGCTTGTAGCCGACTGCGCGCGGCGCGACATCGATTTTTCCACTAAACAAGCCATTTTCAACCATCAGTGAGATTGTAAACACGTTCTGTACCCGTAACGTTCCTGAATAATTATACTGAAAAAAGTGAGATATGTGAATACGTATAAATAATGCTCTACGCTCTATCGGCTAACATTTGTGATGGCCGCGCAAAATAAAGGTGTGTATTTGTAGCAAACAGGTATTAACAAACATTTATAATTAATTACTCATTTTGTTAGATAATTTGGCACACATTTTTTTTTGCAATGTAAATATTATGATAATACAGCACGGTGGCGCTTTGTAGGCAAGTCTAATTGCTGGAGTGTAACATCGTTTTGACATAAAGATAACAACGAGTGTGGGCGACGAATGGCCATGTGATGTTGAATATATTTTTATGCCATTAGAGATAAAAGTTTAGCTTTTGTTAGACTTCGTTATTTACAAGGATATGTACTTTTAATAATATTAATAATTGAGTAACTAAGCATAAAAATTAAGATAAATGAAAGCTGTATTATATGAAGATAAGAGCGAGTATTTTATTTTCTTTCAATTATCACTTTCATAGAAATTATATGCAGACTTACGTACGTACTTACGTTAGCGAATTCGCTAACGTAATGATGTCAACAGTACTAAGGGTAGTACCTAAATGTATTAGAAAAGATGACGTAGCCGATGTGATTAAAGAATATAAGACATAATTTAGATATATACGTGCTATTAGTTTGGTTGAAGAGTAAGATTAATATCCTAAGATAAATTTAGGGGTTAGAAATTTTGTAGAGACGCCTAAGAGATTAATCTTGGTCCAACTTCAAGCTTCGGAATATAAATCGAAGCCTGAAGTAATGATTTCTTGGATCGTACTTTTTCGCTCCGTAAATTTGCTGAGTACATTCTTTTTTATATAAATAAAGCTAGTAAATATTAGTATGTAACACATAATTTATATGGAGTTTATTTAAAAAAATTAAATTCGATAATAATAAAATGTGTCAAGGAATATATAAAGATAATATAGACACTAAATAACACTGTGAACGAAGAATTTGCTTTGAAATAAGGAAAGAAATCTTAAAACAATATACCTAATGTTTTTGTGAAAACTTGAGCCCGCACTTGGACGACTTCTTACGGCGATCGACGGGATTGCTTTAGCGCCATTATGGAAAAGTTTTAATAAGGTCCTATTGAGATTCCCATTTTAATTGACACTCATACATACATACCTACTTATAAGTAAATTATCCCGCGCATTTCTCGGATGATAGCGAATTACACACAAATCTTCTGAGCTACTCTCTTGAAGATGTTACAAACACCTTATTATATACATACACACACACACACACAAACACACATATATATATATATATATATATATATATATATTCTCTCTCTTTTATTATATTGTCTAGTCACAATATTATATTGATATTGATTAGGTAGATATATAAGATACCTTGGGAATTTTAAAGTTATCTTAGTTTGAACAATAAACAGTATTTAAAAAAGTAGATATATTTTTTCATAAAGTGATTTCCGATGCAAGAAGATAATGGTAATTCTGATAACCTCATATCATCGCGTGTTATGTGTTTTATGAAAATTCAAATTCATTAATTATAATTAAATATAACTATGTTTGTGTAAAGCTCAATTAGTGTGATTTGAATTGAATTCCTATAATTATTTAATTGTAATAGAATATAGGTAACTGATTTTACATACGGTGAAGGAAAACATCTTGAAGAAACCTGAATGTCTGAGAGAACAGTAAATTTTCGAAAGACATGTGTATGTGTAGTCCACCCGCTCTTGGCCAGCGTAGTGGACTATGGCCTGATCCCCCTCGTATTGAAGGGAGGTCCGTGCCCAGCAGAGGGACGTTAAAAAGGGCTGAATACAATGATTTTTGAGAAATTATTGAATATCTCCCATTTGGTTTAAGTATCTACCAATAAGTCTTAAGGATCCTCTTTTACTCTGCATGCTAAGCGAATAAACTCGAGCTTTGTCATAGATTATAAATTTAGTAGCATATTGAAAAAAATATAGTATACAATTTCATGAATAATCAAAATTAAATGAATGAATTTAATAAAATTAAAGCTTGATATAATAATTATATAAATATATATTTTTTTATTAATAAATACAAAAAATAGTAAATTAATTAATTAATGATAATATGTGCGCCGCGCCTAGACATTTGCAAGAAGCTAACGCTAACCTGTTTTATGGTGTATCAGGCGATAAGAAACTAAAGGCACCTTTACGGACTGGGAAACCACGAAAAACGAAACATTTTATACTTTACATAGAACTTAGAAAGTTTTGTGATAAGGTTTTTACACATAAGCATAATATATCGCTTTCTATCTTAAAACTCTTCGAATTTAAGTTCAAAACTATTTTGAATAATCTTTCTTATAAATTCTTTTAGAGATATTTGTTTTAGCAATTTTGCAAGGATTAAACACCGGCCAATGAAAAATTTGATAGGTTACATGTACATAATTATCTATTAGTACTGATTACTTCATTTCTCGATAATTAGGCCTATAGTTTAATTTGCAGTCTACTTTGTAAGAGCTTTTAACTCTCTCTCTCTCTCTGTCTACTCTAGTCTAGTCTCATAGTTATCTATAAAAACAGATAAATGTAAGATCTACATATGCCTAAACGCGTAAATTGTGGACACGACCGAGATCAGTCAGTTGTAGTTGCATAAAGCTTCGTATTCTGCGATATACATAACGAAATTTTTACCTATTGCATTAAAATCTATTCAGTGTGAAATTTTAAAGTGATAATTATCAATTTACTTGCTTGGTTACTCTGCGTTTAATCTTAAACGCATCTTTTCATTTATAAAATAACATGTATCATTGCAGCTTTTTTAAGTGCTACATAAACTACCTTCATAGTCTTAATGAATGAATGAAATATTCTTTATTGCACACCATTATTTTAAATTATATAGTTGAAGCAGATTAAAGATAAATAGTTCAATAGGCGGCCTTATCGCTAGAGAGCGATCTGTTCAAACATAGCTAAGAACACTCCCGGCTAATTCACCTCTCAAACAAGCAAAACAAAATCAAAATCGGTTCATCCGTTCGGGAGCTACGATGCCAGAGACAGACACACACACACACACACACAGACACGTCAAACTTATAACACCCCGTCGATTAAAAACTTCAATATGTTTTTTGAAAATAAGTTTTTACTTAAAACTAATAAATAAAAAAAATATATATACATAAAAATCAAACAATGTATAGTCTAAGCTCAAGCTTAATCAGACTTTTATTACTGTAAAAGTACCTAAAATTTGAATGAAATTAACCTCATTAATTGGCTTAGTACCTACATAATAATCTAGTTTTAGCTTCAAGTTCTATAAAGCATATTGTTTTGAGGACTACTTAGAAAAAAACATGCGGGCGGAGTTGATGGTTCTAGCTAGTTTATTAATAAAAAATGTTTATTGAATAGGTATTATGTTTCACTCTTGTCATAAAATAAGAAAATGCGTTCTCTAAGAATCCTTTCAATAGCTGTCAATTTGCATGTTACCTACTTCACTTATATTCCTACGTCTCCACTTGCATTCTAATAATGCGGAGGTGGTATTCAATGGCTGGCTTGTTATATAATGTAATTTAACATCTTGTATATTATTGTGTAGTGGAAAGTGTGTCGGAAGATATGCCGGCGGCCACGGATCCCAGTGCTGAGCAAAAGGAACGTTTGATAGCTGCCGTGAAGAAAGAAGTTAAGCAGTTAATGGAAGAGGTTAGTCTTCTTTTGTTTACACTCACCCCCTTAAGTAATGATTTCCGACATAAAAAGTATCCTACGTCTTAGATCTCAAACTATCTGCTTACCAATTTTTATCTAAATCAGTTCAGTAGTTTCGGAGCCTCTTGGGTACAAACAAACAAACGAATCTTTCCTCATTATAATTATAGTACAGACTTGACTTTTTTGATACTTTTTAAGTAGCTTAACACTAGACCCTCCTGATTATTATTTCTTTATAATTAGGCATATAAAGTGGTTTTAAATGCTATACCAAACCATGCCCATACCGCGAACCGCTGCACCAAGAGCCTGTAATTCTTGAAGCTTGTAATGACGTATGTAGGTAAGAAAGGATTTTAGAACAACAACATTTTTTCCTGCCAAATTTAGTTAGGATTGATATATTTTATTCCCTGCGGCAAAACATACATAACTCTTAAGAGACAAAACTAAAATGCTAAATAAATAAGACCCTTGTTGAAGTCGGGTCACTCTCCTTGTATTCACATTTTAGATTTAAAATACGCAAATATAAATAATATGATAGAAGAAATATGTGTACTGAATACGTTACCTGTATCCAGTGTTTACTGAATTTAATCTTAATAAATGTGCTTGTTTAAGATTTTCAGCTAATGTTTGTAAGCAACATAACCTAAATTGTTTGATTGCTAGATCAATGAGATGGTCTCATTCGGATGATGTAACTAGGTCAAAGCTAATACGTCTTTCTATTATTGTGTTTATTTACTTAGACCATATTATATTACTTTAGAAAATAACTACTAGAGACCCAATCTCGCTTCGCTCTGGTGCGCCCTTAGATTCCCTTCGCATTTATAATATTAAATAAGTCTCAGAAGAAACGATTTTTTCAAACTTATTTATGTTGATGATATCATCATAACGGTAACTTATTTTCGCACAAGATTCTTAAATTATAGCTGACCTAGATATTCCCTTTTTGTAGGAAAATTCCTATGAAAATCCGTACAGTAAGTAGTTCCTGACATATGACCGAATAAAAAAAATTATGCGCGGCGAGGGCTTTAACTTATAATACGTTATAGAGCTGTAGAATTACTATTTAATGAATTCAGTCCTTTTCCCGCTGTCCAGCACGGGCCTCCTTCAATACGGGTTCAAATCCCGGGTCTCGAACCTCTGTTCTTCTTATTTGCGAATCATTTTCAACACGATGATAATTTGCCTTACGGGGAAGGAAAACGTCATGAGGAAACCTGCGTTTATGTAAAAATCTAGCAAGTTTCGAAAAACATGTAAAGTTCGTCAACCCACTTGTCTTCTTGACCAGATCCCACGTCGTATAATGAGGGGTGAATATATTTCTATTTACAAAAACATTAAACCAAACGGCAATGTAAGTAAGACTTCAATCAACATGCTGTCATACTCGTAATAATTGTTGTTCATGATTGTTATAAGACAGAGTAGTTTTTTAATTTACACTCGATGTCCCGAAAACGAGAGTAAAGATTAACTACGCGTATATCCTCTATCGTATATATCTACGAGTATATCTCTCGTGTAAAGTACTCTAAAGATTTTACTAGGCGTATTTGCGTAACGAAAGACATAAGTGTGTTTTCGTTCACAAAAATTTGTCAAGTGCAAGTGGTCACGTGGTGGCGGACTCCATACATTATGTGAATTGATAGACTTAGGTGTGTTTCGTATTTTAACCAAATCTATGTGTATTATCGATATAATACCGATTATAATTACCGATGTATAAATAAAGGTGAATATTGAATACACCTATTATACCGGGTAATTTTCTTGATAAGAAAGGTTATAATATTGTCTGACTTCATATTTTTTCTTTTATATTGCGCGAGAAGGGAAAAATATATATTTTTTTACTAACCAAATCATTTCCTAAGTACTGAACTAGAGTTTCTTGGCAAAATATAAATGCCGCATAAAAGGAGTTTAGCGTACTTTCAACTTAGTTTGTCTTTGGATGAAAGCCATTAGTGTTTCGCTGCATTTAACAAGATCTGATTTCCCTCTTGAGGGAAAACTTTAAAGAACCTATTAAAATGATTCTAGTACGTATTATTTATATGTATAATTGTGTTGCATACAAAATATTTTTAAATGAGGTTAATAATTAAGTTCATTCGTTGATTTTCTTAGATGATTTTATATTGCTATATATATGTACGAGTGGTGGTAGGGATATATGGTGTCCTATAAAAATATCTTAAAAAGTAAATTAAATTAAAAAGTTAATAAATCTTCAAAAATATATGAATAATATATATGAGTAATCTTGTTTTTTTTTGATTGTTTCTTCAACAAATAAATATAAATGCATTGTTTATTGTCAAACTTTATTGACAATATAAATAAAAATAATAGCATAGGTTATGATTCATAGGTACTGGTATTAGTAATGAACATTGATTACATTTATTTAATAGAACTAGCGGCTCACCCTCGCTTCGCTTGGGTCCACCTCTAGAAAAGCACAAACAGATCTATCCCACGGGAACCGTTTAATTTTCCGGGATAAAAAGTAACCTGTTGTTTGACCGGCAATCTTAAGTATTGTCATGCCAAATTTTACTAAATTTGATGAAAAGTTGTTGTGTAAGAAGCTGTATAAGATATTATAGTTTTTTAACTATACTTACTATATCTGAACTCTTAAATTTTTCGGGATGAAAAGTATCTAAAATGTTGACCGGGGATATACGGTACCACCATACAAAATTTCATTTAAATCGGTCCAACAGTTTCGTAAATAATTAGCCCGTACAGAAATGGTTAAGATTTAACAAATGTTTGACGTGATTCTTTAAATTGCTATAGCTTTTTTATTTATGAACCGATTGATATGAAACAAACACTAAATGTTATGTGAAGCTCATCACAATGTATTAGAGAAGACTACATCTAAATCGGATAAGCCGTTTCTGAGATTAGCGTGCACAAACGCATAGACAAACAGACAAAAATTCTAAAAATCTTTGTCTTGGGAGTTATTTGCGTTAATAAAGGTCCCAATATTATTTATTCTCATATACGAGTATCTTCCATTTACAGACAGACAGCGATCCGTTACACTTTTATAATATGTATAGATTTATTGCTTATTTTTTTACATTAGACAAACAATATTATATAGATAAAGGCATTGTTTTTTGTTTGTCTGAACGCGCTCATCTCCGGAGCTACCAGTCAGATTTACCATACAATCTGCATTTTATAGCATTTATTAACGAAGGCTATCTAATATCATGCATCGCCCCATAGATAAAAGCTAGTATTGAATATGCATAAACTATATAATCAAGTAGCCATTATCAAAAGTATGCTATAACAGTTATAACGTTTTAACAGGCTGTAACACGAAAATTCGTTCACGAAGAGAGTGGTGGGGTGACTGCCCTTTGCGGCGCAGTGGAAGCGTGTCTCGGTCAAGGGCTAAGACGGCGCGCTCTTGGTCTTTTCAAGACCAGCTCCACTACAGCTCTGTTACATAAGATTGCTAAGGTAAGTTTGATTTAATTAATACTATTAAAATTGTGAGAATCAAGAAAATTTATGCCAAATAGGCAAAAAAATTCTTTATAAAGTGTACCCATCGTTCTAAGTAATAGAGTCTCCACTATGAAACTTTTAGTGTTTTTTAATAATACTATATATTTGGGTGTAAAAAAAAATAAGAAAAAAAATGGTCGAAGTGATCAAAAAATTGTTTTGAAATTTTCACTTCCGGTTTTGTACATATATTTTTTTTAATTTCAAAAAAATATTTCTTTATTAAAAAGAGCAACTAAAAACCTATACAAAACGCCAAGTTTAAAAGTTGTTAAGTTGTTTGTATTTTTTCCCCATTCGAAAAACTAAATCTAAAACATCGACATTTTGATTATGTTTATTTTTCAAAGGCCCATAACTTTAAAAATAAATATCGTAAAAAAAAAATATTACGTATCCACTTTCATACCTACTAGAGGTATAAATAACCCGCATATGAACAAATTTCTTAACCTCCCTTTTTTTTTTCCTGTCCGCTTCATATGAAATGCCCCATAAGTATTAGGTAGGTATGTTTAAACATTTTTTGTTTGAGAACTGCTCTACTTCGCTTTGTCTACCTTATCCATGTATGTAATTAAAATATGTTATAGATTTTAAACAAAAGTATAAGCTGAAGTAAATATTTCATTATTCTAAATAAGTTATTGAACACAAACATTTAAAATAGTTTAGAGACTATTTGGGAGTTTATATGAAAATTCAAATAATTATATGCAAACAACAGAAGCTTTGTGTAAGGTTTGACTGTTAGTCTGCACTGATCGAAAATCGGAGTGAGAATGAATGTAATGTAACATTCATATATCTTCTGCCGTCATCGAGTCGGTTCTATTGCATTTACCCTCACTCCGTTGCAAAACAATATAGTGTCCATAGACAAATTATAATAAATGAACTGTTTATCTATACATATAATAAAACTGTAGAGCTCAAATGTCTGCACATAGAAAAAAAATGCTAAAAACCAAGTCAGGGGTCAAATCTAAAAGTTTCGAACTGTTTATTTTGTACCTATGTATATATAATATATAGTCTCTCTATTCCATACTAACCGTTAAAACGTACCTAGGGTTGTACCCGGGCGAAGCGAGGGTGAGTCGTTAATGCCTAGTTATAAATATAAAGAATAATTAACAACCTAACATAATATACTAAAGCTCTACCATAAATTTTAATAGACATAAATATATTATTTTCACATAAAACTCGAGTTACCATTAGGATATCACATTTTATATCATATTCATTTTGTGTCTCTTTGTACAAACATGCATGTTAGTAAAAAGATAAAAATACTTTATGCTTTAAATATGAACGTCAAAGCTTTAATAAAAGAATTCATTTTATTGCATAAAACAAAAGTTCTCTCGTTCCAGCGTTTAAACTCACTTGAAGTTCTTTAATACGATTATGTTCAGTTACACGAGTACCTACTAAAAAAATGTTAATAACTATTATAAGTATTGTACTATTTAAAAGTCTCCTTATTTTAAATATTAATATTTTAAATATTATCTGCTGCTGAAACTACTGTCTGAAGATCGATACTTGTACATAAGTAAAGCAGACAAGTGAAGTGAGTATCTAATCTGTGTCGAATATATCGTATTAAAAGGGGTATCCTCGGACGCGGTGATTAAGTATTCGATTTTTGAGTCAAAACTCTCTAAAATACGGGTACCCAGGTTCATTTTTTTTCATGTTTATTCGAATTAAAAAAATCGTATAAGAAATTGTCCAAATTCCGGAAAAAGTGGTAATCTGTTGGAGCAATGTCCGGGGAGCATGGTGGGTGTCGGAGACATTCCAAACGCAGCCCCTCTAATTAAGCGACTGTCTGTAACACCTATACCTTCAAGACATGTAACACCTCAGTCTCTCCCGTGACTATGGATGCTATAAAGCATTCGAAACGTCGGGAAACAATAAAAACTTTTTAACAAAAAAATAAAAACCGACTTCAAACAAAAGCACTAAAAAGTAAAAAATAACTGATTGGTAGTTTTCATTTACTATACATACCTAATCAAATATTTTCGAAGTCGGTGTGCTTTACTTTGTATGGGCTGGCACCGATTTCGAAAATATTTGATTAGGTATGTATTTAATAGGTAGGCTTTAATTACTTAGCCAAAGCACACCGACTTCGAATATATTTGATTAGGTATGTATAGTAAATGAAAACTACCAATCAGTTATTTTTTACTTTTTAGTGCTTTTGTTTGAAGTCGGTTTTTATTTTTTTGTTAAAAAGTTTTTATTTTTCCCTTTTTAGTGTAGACAGTAGTAGAAAAGTAAGGATTCTAACGTGTTAGGCTTGTCAAATCAAACAAAATAAGCCCAAACTCAAAGTATCTACTATTAGCCGTTGAAGAGTTCCACCTATCCACCTTCTGGCCTTGCCATCAGATCAGGTCAACAACATCGAACCACTGTACTATCAACGGAAATAGAAATACTTGCAAAGTTTCAAGTCAATATGACAATTAGAAGTAGGTTAAATTCATCATTAGTTGTTTTTCCACCCTTAGGGGTGGTATTTTTTTTTGAAATTTAAATGGGACCAATCTGGAAGTATACCCTTTCAAACGACACAAAAATTGTCCAAATCGGTTAATAAATGACGGAGTTCTGAGGTAACAAACATAAAAAAAAAAAACATACAGTCGGATTGAGAACCTCCTCCTTTTTGAAGTCGGTTGAAAATGCTAATAAATCCGCGACAAAATCCGAAAAGATAGTTTTATTTAAAATAAGCGACTGTCTGTTGTACAGTGTGTGGTCTAGCGTTGTTCTGTAGAAGCAGTGGGTTAGAGCAATTGACCAGTCTCGGTTGTTTAACGGCTAGCTATCATGATTTTTTTTGTCTATCATGGTTTTCAATTATTGACAGTACAGATCTGCCGTAATGGTCTGGCCAGATCTTAGGAAACTGTAGTAGAGAACACCAGCACTGGCCCACCAGACATTTACCAGTACCTTTTTCTGAGTCAACTTTCAACAACTTGGCGCGGGATTTGGCCGATTATCCTGGGTTCAACCATTATGATGAGCATTTACGATTATCATACAGGATCCATTTTTCATCTCAAGTAATGATATGGTTCAAAATCCGCTCGTTATTGTGATGGTTGAGTAAGTAACAGAGTACTCGACGACGGTGTTTGTTGGTGTGCTTTACTCATTTCATGCAGTACCCAATTTTCTGTACTGGACAAGTAAAATAATAATAACATTATATTCTCGCGCTTTCTACTTATTAAAAAGGTTTACTATGTGCGCAAAAAACTTATCCCTATAATGAATATGATGATAAAAATAAAAATAAATAATAGACATACAATTATTGTAAAACGTATTCAAATATGTTTATTGTTATTGTATACAAAAAGAGTGTAACAAATGGTGTGTAAGCGATGCTACGTAAAGGGCTTTGCCGGGATAAAATAAACTTACCCTGAATTTACGTCTGAAGGTTTCAGCTCCAAAACTTAGTGAAACGAACGACCGATAATGTATTAAGGGGAATGCATCGTCAGTTACAATGTATGCATAATGTTGAGAAATAAAGCAAATACTAGTCATACTATGTATATACATAATACAGATTACCTGTGAACTGAATAATATTATTTATAAATACGTATGTATATAATGGGCAGGTTAGGAAGATAGATTAGAAGATATTTTGCCTGCCATGCCTGCATGCCGAAATATTTCTTTCAAGAAAAGTTGCAATGTATCGCTATTGTTCAACCATTGATAATATAGTATTATTATTAAATACGTGATAATATATCTAACATACACATATTAAGAAACAATGACAAAATATTATACAAATAAAATTATTGGCATTTCTCGAGGAGTTCCTATTCTATAACAAAAAAGCAAAATCACCTCTTCCTTTGCTAATATTATCGCGACGTATTTTCGGTATTTTCACTAAGCAGGGCTGGTATGTGTATTTTAGAATACAATCAAGATCACAAGTCTTTTGATGTTTGCAAATATTTAGTTACGTGAACGTAAATTTCTAATCATTGTTCTATTTCCACAGAATTTGTATTGATAAGTAGCATTTAGTGCGAAGGCTTTATAAGCTTCATTTAATTAAAAGGAAAATAAGAGATTTAGGGGAGAAAATGTTTCCTAGGAATCAGTTTTATTGGATCGCTCTACTGATTGCGATTGACTGAATCTTTTATTTAAATACTGAGTATTTCACAGACACTCTCTGTAAAATTGGATTAAATAAGTTTGATTAATAAACTCCTCTTTAAGCATTACATCTCATTAGAGAACAAAAGTAAAATCAGCATGTTTTTGAAGTACATAAAGTTGAAATAAAAATAATATGCAAACACATTTTTTTCGTATTGTAGCATAATGATCAAGTACCTGGGCGACCGAGCTTCGTACGTTTTTGGCCAAAAAAACATTAAAAAAAAACAAACTAAAAATTTGAATAACTACAAAAAAAAAAACAAAAGTAATAACTTTGTATCCGATCGGGATACGAAGCCAGACATCTGTGGTTTCAAACTTACGCCTTGGCCGCTTGACCACGATGCTTATGTCCTTGCGTGCGAATTAGCAACCATATTTTACGTGGAATAATACGAAACAAAACCGCATGAAAACTCAAAAACACGCGTTTTGCCAGACATAAAACTAATCTAGATCGATTTATCGTCCCCGAAACCCCATGTATACTAAATTTCATGAAAATCGTTGGAGCCGTTTCCGAGATTCAGATTGTATTTGTATATGTATTAAATTGAGTTTCTACGCCATACAAAGAAATTGACCCTTTTTATGCTTAATCGCGTCATATCGAAAATACCAGGACGTAATTGGATGATTAAGATTTTAGAGTACCTATATTACAATAGCACAGGAAAAAATCCAGATTATTATTAACCAGATTTTCTTTCAAATCGTTTACAAAGAAACGCTTTGAAGTATACGTTGAACGCCCTCTTTGAACTGACGCTGACATGTCAATATCTGTTTTCATCTTTTCATTACAAAGATCCTTAACTTTATCGCTTAGCATAAAATGAACGAAGCTTTATAAATTAAGTTTGATAAAAAATAAGTTAAGTAAAAATGTAGACACAAGTTGTAAAACCCATCAAAAAAGTTTTTATCTGTTTTAACAGGGATTAATTAATTATAAGCTTTGTTATATTCTTTATTGCACTTAAAATATGATACAGAAAAAAAAATAACAAAGTAAACATAGTTCACACAGGTGGGCTTATCTCTAAAAGAGATCTCTTCCAGCAACCCCTGGTTGTGGAAGATGTCAGCGTGCAATATGGTGCAATAAAATAAGTATATAATAAGTATGTAATAAGTATATTATACTAAATATATACTAGAAATAAAGGTAATAATAATCACATATACATACATACATACATACATGCATACATACATACATACATACATATATACATATATTACTTATGATATATTATATACTATTGATGACAACGTCAAAACAAAATTTATAGTGTAATCAAAATTTATTTTAAAATATATCGGAAAATAACATTCAAAATTAATATAATAGTATAAAAAAATATTTAAAAGACAACAAAATTGAAAGTGCATAATAATTACAAGACTTCCGCAACACCACCTAGACAACGAGAGACAATAGCATTCCCAAGGAGGGTTGACGTCAGGCAGGCGGCCGGTCGTAAAACTTTTGCCAAATCCTATCAGCAGTACAGAAGATGTACTGCGCCGACCCCAAGTGATTGGGAAATGGGCAGGAAGAAGAAGAAGATACATATATTACTTATAAAAATATATAATACTATACATATATAATACCTATTGTAAAGACTACTTAAACATACATACATATATACATACTTAATATATAAAATTTCAATAGTATTTAATTAATTACTGGTTTATAATATTTTAAACATAGCATATTTTATATATGTAGCATATTTTTGTAACATTTTATGTGCTACTAGCATTGCCGGCGGCTACGCCCGTGTTCAATTGACCAAAAACCAAATTATTAGGTTTTACATATTAGTATATTGTTACATTGCAGCTTTTGATATTTTTTCTCAGAAATGATATATTTTTTCAGGGTAAAAAGTATCCTATATGTTGACCCGGATAACCAGCTATCATCATACCAAATTTTCTCAAAATCCCTCCAGTGGTTTTTCTGTGATGCGGTAACAAACAGACAGACAAAATTCTAAAAACTATAGATTCAGCGTCTGTATCGATAATAATGATTATTTCAATAAGATTTTGCAAAAAATATTTAACGTACAGATTCGGCTTAGTTACAATTTTATTATATTTAATGTGTTGCTATAACGTAAACAAATAGATTTATCAAATAAATATTAAATAGACTAGCAAATTTTATACCAATAAATCCTATTGCTAGGTAGATGTAGTATATGTAAACAATGTAAACAGTTCAATTCTCCTAATACGTCACTTTGTGCTCGTACATACGTACGCAAGGCTGGCAAAATCGATACGATATATGTATGTGGCACATGTTGACTTCTATAGGTATACTCTAGTATAGAAACTTTACTTTAACAGTTACATGAGATTATTGTATTATTACTGGCTGAAATTTGCCCGAAATTCTAGGTAACATTGTCTAAATCAAAAAAATCTATAAAGCTAAGCATTCTAAATAGTTCTGAAACAATCTTTAGTGTATAATCTATAGTGTATCTAGGTAAAGGGACTAGGCTGTATCTAGGCAAAGGAATATTGTATTCTAATTACCTTAATAACATTTCTTTCAGTACTTAGTTTTAAAATTACTGAATTTCGTAATTTCTCGAAATAATTAAACAATTTTTTTCGAGAAATTAGTATCATATTTAGTACTAGCGATTCACTTTTGCTCCGCTCGGGTTCGTCCCTCGGTGATTCTTTAAATTGACGTAACTTTTTTTATTTATAAACCGACTGAAATAAAACAAATACTAAATGTTAAGTGAAGCTTACCATAATATTAGTGAAAACCGCATCCAAATTGGTTAAGTCGTTTCTGAGATTAGCGCGAACAAACGCACAGACAAACAGACAAACCAACAAACAGACAAAAATTCTAAAAGTCATTGTTTTGGGTTCTGTTGCGTAAATAAAGACTCCGAATGATAGTTTTTCTCAAATATCATCCATGTACAGACAGCGATCAGTTACACTTTTATTATATGTAAAGATTTGAGAACAATAACTAAAACGTACTTTAAGAAGATGATATTTAACATTGTAAAATATTTTATTTCGATTCAAAATATATAAATGTACGATCATGATACAAACCACATTATATTTTGTGTTGACTTTGTAAAGTGTGCCAGAGTTTGATGGGTTTGTTGACTTTAGTCAGCAAGGGTGTTGAATGGAAACTAAAAAACCTATCGTTTATTTCTTTTAAAAATTGTGTCAATCGAAAATCATCTTCATCCCTTACTAATACCTAAAGCTTAAATAATAAACTACTTAGGTAGTGTCGTACCATAGTTCGAAGCATAAAATTCATAATAATTATAGAAAAGTGTATTCAGCATTTCTTTAACGTCCCACGGTTGGGTTCGGGCCTCCCTTCAATACGAAGGGGATCAGGCCATAGTCCACCACGCTGGCCAAGTGCGGGTTGGCGGACTTCACATGTCTTGCTAGGTTCTCTCAGACATGCAGGTTTCCTCACAATGTTTTCTTTCACTGTAAGACATGTGGTAATCATGTTAGAAATGATTCGCACATGAAAATATCAGAGGTGCGAGACCTGGGATTTGAACCCGCTTCACTCGGTTTCTCAAGCGAGCGACTTGGGCTACCACTGCCTTAATTATAGAAATACATTTAACAAAATTGAAATTTAAATCACATTTTTTTTCTTTGTTTTATGAGTATTCTAAAGAAATGTGTAATAAGCTGAGCGAATTGAGGGATGCCACGAGGGTATGTCTACTGTTTCTATTCAATGATTAATCCTCCTGTATTATATACTATCCTTATTATATTGATTACGACCGATGTTCCATTTGTAGTATGTATTAGTTATAACGAAACATGCCACGGTATGTAATATACGTCTCAGATGCACCTATCTCAAAATCTTATTTAGTGTCTAGATGTGCGTTGAGAAATTTAAACGTACAAACTGGCAATCCCCTCCCGCTACGCTGCGAGATAGTAAAGTCATGAAATTCCTAATACTTACTCTACTCTTTACTCTATCTATCATTAAAAATCCTGTTAAAATGGATTAAAGATTTTACCTCCATCTCAGGATAAAAAGTCTAAGTCCTACTCGTTTGAATT